>APFE031605789.1:0-15980 GCA_000404065.3 Pinus taeda | reverse complement strand
AGAGAGAGAGTTGGGTGAGGGAAACGGGAGAGAGAATGAGAGAGAAGAAGAGAGAGAGGGATTAATATTGAAAGAGTAAGAAAGGGAGAGAAGGAAGGAGTGAAAGAGACATAGAGAAAGGGAGAGAGAGAGGGAGGGTGGGCGTGGATATCAAGAGAGAGAGGGAGAGAGAGGGACATGGAGAATGAGAGGGAGTAAGAGTGAGAGGCAGAGGGAGAGGGAATGAGAGATAGGGAGAGCAAACGAGGACGAGGGAGATAGAGAGGGAAAGAAAGATTGAAAGTGGGAGAGGGGAGAGAGAAAGAGGCAGTGAGAATGAGAGTGAGAGTGAGAGGAGGAGGGAGAGAGGGGAAGAGATTTAGAGAGAGAGATATTGAGAAGGATATAATGTTAGAGAGATTATGTGAGAGAGCCATTCTCAGAGTGAGAAAGAGAAATATTGGGAGACAGTGAGCAAGGGAGATATCAAGAGAGAGGGAGAGCAAGTGAGAGAAAGAAATTGAGATATAGATGAATAGAGGGAGGGAAACAGAGAGAAGGAAAGGGGGGAATGGAAGAGGAGGTACAAAGGGAGTGAGCAAAATAGAGAGAGAGAGAGAGAGAGAGGGGGGGGAAAGAGAGAGAGTAGGACAAAGAATGAGAGGGTGAGAGATTGACATAGAGAGAGAGAGAGAGAGAGAGAGAGAGAGAGAGAGAGAGAATATCATAGAGAGAGTGCGAGAGACACATAGTAATATTCATAGAGAAAAATATTGAGAGACATTGTGAGAGAGAGAGATAGCATGAGTGAGATAGAGGAAGAGTTACAGAGAGTGAGAGAGAGTTCGTTGTTGAAATTTAACATTGGTTTCTGCATTTCTTTTTTGAACAGTTTTGTTGTGCTTTTTTTCCACCTTAAATTTATAGATAAGACAAGGTAATTGATTGTGGAGGTGAACCAACATAGATCTATCTTTACTTTAGATCTATCAAGTACTAAGAGGGATCAAATGTTTCAACGTGAAAACCTCTTTTGTCGGCGCAAAACTCAAAGAAAGGTTTGCAACTTGAAATATCTTATCACTCTATCTACTTAATAGGTTTGAATTTAAGATGGATCTAGGATAGTTTTTATAGAAGATGCATTATAAGGAAAGTATGGATGTTTATCAAGAATGAATTGATGTCTTCTAACATCTATAATTAATTTATATAACTATGATAATGTTAAAGGTGTTGAATATAATTGTAAATAACATAAACACATATAAATAAATCAATAATCCCGATACATAGAATGTAATGGTCCTCATATTTTCAATATTCATGACTTTTGTATTGGACTAAATGATCAAAATTTTAGTTCAAATAAGAACTTAAACAATTAAAAAAATATTTTATTTACCTAAAATTCATAAAAAACGTTGAAAATGTAGGTGTTAATTGTTTCGGAGAGGAGGCATAAAATAACAAGTTTTATTTGGTACTATTTATTTCGTAGTAATATAAATATATTTCAACACAAAATTCATCGTTTAAAAAGAGAGTCATAATATAGTTTTTATGTCGATATTTTGACTACACTAGATTTATGGCTAGCTTAAAACAACATAGTAACAATTAACTTTTAGTCAAATAATCCCTACATTGCACAATCTAGGTTAAGATGCATGTTTTCCCCTCTAGTCATCCCTCAACTTTTTTATCAAATATAGATAGATATATGATTGGTATATTCTCTCCCTTTACAAGTTTTGTTGCTAGCGGGTGGATATATTGTGACAACACATAATTAGTGGCCACTGAGTTCAAAGATCTATAGTTTCCCAGAGTCATAAAATTATGTTTTTCATTATTCCTCGTGGAATCAAGCATATTAGTAGACATAAAAGCACCAGTTAATATTTTACTAGCACACCAAATAATTTTTAATAACCTCTCTATATATCAACAATGATCTTCTAAATTTCCAATGATGGTATGTTTTCTTTCTATCCATGGCTATATGAATATGAAATTGTTCATATTAGTGTTACAATTCATGGAGTGAAGTCATCACATATGTAGTAAAGGCTAGACCAAAATATGTTTCACACAAAGACATAAACCATCATAATACCTACACATCTCCCTTATACTAGGTTTTGGGGCATCATTCATACAATTAGTGTAGATTAGCCCAGCCTAGCCTAATCTAGAATACACTATTCTAGCCTAGCTTAGCCTAGACTAGCGTTGCCTAGCTTAGCCTATTCTAGCCTAATCTAACCTAGCCTATCTACCCTTTCGTAGCCTAGCCTAGCCTAATCTAGCCTAATCTAGCATAGCCTAACCTAACTTAGACTAGCGTAGCATAGCCTAATCTAATTTAATCTAGGCTAATCTAGCCTACCCCAATCTAGCCTAGCCGCTAGGCTGATCTAGCCTGTTCTAATCTAGCATAGCCTAGCCTATCCTAAACTAAAATAACTTTTCCCAGCCTAGCTTAACCTTAACTAGCTTATCCTAAATGAGCCTAGCCTAACCTATCCTAAACTAGATTATCTAATTTAGCCTAACACATGTTTAATCTAGCCTAAACTAGTTGAGCGTAACCTAACATAACCTAGCTTAGCCTAGCCTAACTTAAACTAGCCTAGGCTACCGTGGCCTAAACTAGATTACCCTAGCCTGTCTTAAGCTTAGCCTAGGCTAGGCTAGCCTAAACTAGCTTGGCTTTCTCTACCCTATCCTAAGCTAGCCTAGACTAGCCTAGGCTAGGCTAGCCTAAACTAGCTTGGTTTTCTCTACCCTATCCTAAGCTAGCCTAGACTAGCCTAGGCTAGGCTAGCCTATCCCAGCCTTGCCTAAGGTAGTCTACTCTAGCCTACCCTACCCTAGCCTACCCCAAACTAGCCTAGCCTAGCCTAGCCTAAAATACAAATTGTTAAAAATCTTCAAGTTTAAACATTTTAGATTACCTAGCCTAGCCTTCCATGCTTGAGCCTAGCCTCACCAACCCTACCCTACCCTACCATACCCTACCCTACCCTATCCTACCATAATCTAACCTAGCTTAGCCTAGCCTAGCCTAAAATAAAAATTCTTAAAAATATTGAAGTTTAAACATTTCACATCACCTAGGGTAGCCTTCCCTACCCCAGGCTAGCCTAGCCAACACTACCATGCCCTCCCATATCGTAGCTTAGCCTACCTACTGTAGTTTAGCCTAGCCTAGCCTAACTTACCCTATAATAGCCTAACCTAGCCCACCCTACCATATCCTATCCTAGCCTAGCCTACCATAGCCTAGCATACCCTACCCTAGCCTACACTAGCCTAGCCTAACATAACCTAGCCTAGCCTAACATACCCTAGCCTACACTAGCATAGCCTAGTCTAGCGTAGCCTAGCCTACACTACCCTAGCCTAACCTACCCTACTCTAGCCTACCCTAGCTATACCCTACCCTACCCTAACCTACCCTACCCTAGCATAGCCAGGCCTACCTATCCTAGCTTAGCCTACCCTAGCCTAGCCTACTCTAGCCTACCATACACTAAAATAGCCTTGCCTACCCTAGCCTACCCTAGATTACCCTAACCTAGCCTAACCTGGCCTAGCCTACCCTAGCCTAGCCTACCCTAGCCTATACTAGCCTATCTTACACAATCCAAGCTTGCCCTAGCTATCCTATCATACGTTATGCTACCCTACACTACCATATTCGACCCTTGCCTACCCTACCCTAACTTACCCTACCTTAACCTAGCCTAACCTACCCTAGCCTACCCTACCCAACCATAGCCTACCTAGCCTACCCTAGCCTAGCCCACCCTAACCTACTGTAGCCTACCCTAGCCTACCTAGCCTACCTAACCTGGCCTACCCTACCTAGCCTAGCATAACCTAGACTAGCCTAGCATAACCTAGCCCAACCTAGCCTACCCTAGCCTGCCCTATCCTAAGCCTAACCTAGCCTGCCTAAGCTAAGCCTATCCCATCCTAGCCTAGCCTAGCTACCCTATCATAACCTACCCTACACTATGCTACCCTCACCTAGTCTATGCTACACTAGCCTACCATACCGTAGACTACCCTAGCCTACCCTACCCTAGCCTACCCTAACTTACATTGGCCTAACCTACCTAACCTAGCTTAGCCTAGCCTTGCCTACAATACCCTGCCCTATCCTACCCTAGCTTAGCTTAGCCAAGCCTACACTACCCTGCCCTATCCTAACCATGCTTAGCCTACCCTACCGTACCCTACCCTGCCCTTGTCTAACCTATCCTTCCATAACCTAGATTAGCTTAGCCTAACCTATCCTAGCATACCATAACCTACCTAAACCTAGCCTAGCCTTGCATATCCTACCCTACACAAGCTTAGCCTAGCTTGCCTACCCTACGCCACGTTACCCTACGCTACTAGTGTCTACCCTGGTGTACCCCAGCCTACACTAGCCTAACCTACCATGGCCTACCCCACCTTACCGTAGCCTACCTAGCTTACACTAGCTTAGCCTACCTAACTTACTTAGCCTACCCTAGCCTACCCTAGTCTGGCCTACCCTACCTAACATAGCATAACCTATCCTAGGCTAGCCTACCTAGCCTACCCTAGCATAACCTAGCCTACCTTAGCATACCCTATCCTAAGCCTAGCCTAGCCTACCTAAGCTAATCCTATCCCATCCTAGCCTAGCCTAGCATACCTTAGCCTAGCCTACCCTAGCCTAACCTATCCTAGCTTAGCCTAGCTTACGCTAGCCTACCATAGCCTAGCCTACCCTAGCCTACGTTAGCCTATTCTACCCTACCCCTACCCTGCCCTAGCCTAGCCTATTCTACCCTCGTCTAGCCTAACCTAACCTAGCCTAACATATCCTAGCCTAGTGTATCCTAACCTACCAAAGCCTAGCGTAGCCTCGCCTATCCTAACCTACCCAAGCTTATCTTAACTAGCATACCCTAGTCTATCCTACCATAACATAGCCTAGCCTAGCCTACCCTGCCCTACCCTAGAGTACCCTGTCCTACCCTACCCTACCATACCCCACATAGACTACCCTTGCCCAGCCTATCCTTGCCCAGCCTAGCCTAACCTAGCCCAGCCTAGCCTACCCTAGCCCAAGCTACCCTACCTTGGCGTATCGTCGGCTACCTAGCCTACCCTAACCTACGCTAGCCTACCCTAGCTTACTTAGCCCAGCCTAGCGTAGCCTAGCATAGCCTGGCCTAACCTAGCTTAACCTACCCTATCCTACCCTAACCTACCATATCCTACCCTACCCTAACCTACCCGACCCTAGCATAGCCTACCCTGCCCTACCCTACCCAGCCTAGCCTAGCCTAAGCTAGCCTACCCTAACCTACCTAGCCTACCCTACCATACCCTAGCCTAACCAAGCCCACCTAGCCTAGCCAAGCTTACCTAGCCTGCTCCAGCTTACCCTAGCCTACTCTACTTAGTCTGGCGTAGCCTAGCCAAGCCTACCTAGCTTAGCCAAGCCTACCTAGCCTAGACAAGCCTATTTTAGCCTACCCTGCCCTACCCTACCCTACCCTACCCTACCCTAGCCTAAGCTACCTGGCCTAGCCTAGCTAGCCTACCTTACCCTACCCTAACCTAGCCTAACCTACCCTAGCTAGCCTACGCTAACCTACCTAGCCTAGCCTACCCTAGCTAGCCTACCTTACCCTACCCTAACCTACCCTAGCCTACCCTACCTAGCCTACGCTAACCTACCTAGCGTAGCCTACCCTAGCTAGCCTAGCGTAGCCTACCCTACCCCACCTAACCTAGCAAAACCTAGCCTGCTCTAACCTGCCCTATCCTAATCCTAGCCTGGCCTACCTAAGCCAAGCCTGTCCCATCCTAGCCTAGCTACCTTATCCTAGCCTACCCTAGCCTACCCTAGCCTACGCTAGCCTACCATATCCTAGGCTACCATAGCCTATCGTACCCTACCCTAGCCTATTCTGCCTTAACCTATCCTAAACTAGACTATCCAACCTAGCCTAACGCATGACTAATCTAGACTAAAATAGTTGAGCCTAACCTAAGATAGCCTAGCTTAGCTTAGCCTATCCTATCTTAGCCCAACCTAGCCTAGTCTAACTTAAACTAGCCTAGCCTAGCATGGCCTAAGCTAGCTTAGCCTATCTTAAACTAGCTTGGCCTAACCTAGTGTAGCCTAGCCTATCCTAGTCTTGCCTATCCTAGTATTGCCTATCCTACACCACTCTAGCCTAACCTACAGTAAACTAGCCAAACCTAGACCCTAAGTCTCAATATATATTATAAATATACATCCCACATGAATGTAAAAAAACTTCACATAAATAGTAGTGAACATAAGTAATGGATTCATTATGAAAGTTACAAAATACAAATTGATGTTTATTGAAAAAATATTTTACATATAAATATTTGAATGAAAGCATAATATAAATTTTATAATAAAATAAATTTTATAATAAAATAAAAGATATATATATATGTTCAATTAAGTAATTAAATAATAAATTTATAAAAATAAATAAACACTTCAAAAGTTTAAATCACTAATATAAAATCCATATATTGCATCATTAAAATATATAAAAATTAAGAAGAATCATATAAATATATGAATTCTTAAGAAATTATGAAAAGACAATTTTTTTTATGTGGAAAGCACACAATATTTTTTTTTTTAACTAAGGATGTTTTTTTTCTAAATCAAATTATAAAAAGAGGCTTTCTATATTATTTAGAAAAAAGAATTTCCAATTATTTATTTTAGTAAAAAGTTATATAATAAATAATAAATACTTATAATTAAATACTTATTAAAGATTCATGGCAATTGTGAAAAGATACCGACGAGGGACAAAAGACAATCAATCCCTGAAAACGAATATAATTTTTTCAGATCACCTTAACAAGCAGCGGGTTTTCTATTGTACGAATACCATTTATCAATTTAAAGAGTACGATAAAAGCTGACCATATCCGTAATTTAAAACCCTGTCTGATGCAATAGATCGCCTTAAATCATGGATCATATTGTGCACGAGAGCCGTTGAGATTGTGCATTCTTTAAATCAAGATCTTATTTACCACAACAACGCTATGAAATTCAATAGAAATCGTGAATGAAGCCATTTCAGCGCATTACAGTTAAAATGGGCATTACAGCTCCATTAAAGATTCAAGTTAAAATGGGCATTACAGCTCCATTAAAGATTCATGGCAATTGTGATAAGATGCCAACGAGGGACAAAAGGCAATCAATCCCTCAAAACGAATATAATTTTTTCAGACCACCTTAACAAGCTTCGTAAGGAATCAAGGAATACAATGCAGCGAGTTTTCTATTGTACGGATATCGTTTATCAATTTAAAGAGTACGATATAAGATGATCATATGCGTAATTAAAACCCTGTGATGCAATAGATCGCCTTAAATCAGGGATCATATTGTTCACGAGAGCCGTTGAGATTGTGAGTTCTTTAAATCAAGATCATATTTACCACAACAACGCTATCAAATTCAATAGAAATCATCAATGAAGCCATTTCAGCGCAAACGCAGGTTTTAAAAGATTAATATCTCATCAATATTCAAAAATTACAATTGATTATCGATATTAAAAAATTACAATTAATTATCGGAGGGGAATCTGCACTCTCTAGGTCTTCTGAACATGATTTAGGGATACTTTTCTTTTTCCGGAATTTAAAATTTAAAAAGGAAAATCTACATGATTTTAACTTTTAGAGACATGGACTTTAAAACAAAAACGTGTGAATTTTATTAGAGGAAACCAAAATGTAAACTATTTCACTTCTGATCATGAACTTTGTTTTTCCTAAGACTCTTGATAAAAAATTTAGAATTCACAAAGAGAAATATTGGGAGTGTAAACCTCAGGTTTTAAAAAGAAAAAAACAGCTAAATTTTGAAGCACTTAACATAAACTAACCTAGGCTATCAAAAACAGCTAAATTTTGAAGCACTTAACATAAACTAAAAAAAGGAAAATCTACATGATTTTAACAAAAACGTGTGAATTTTATTAGAGGAAACCAAAATGTAAACTATTTCACTTCTGATCATGAAATTCGAAACGCGGGAAAATAACACGTTGCGATTTTCAAACTTCACCTATATGTCCCTGACATCTATCTCGATACTCATACTATTTCAGCTAGAACGTTGGATGTCACTGACATCTATCTCGATACCCATACTATTTCAGCTAGAACGTTGGAGCCTTGTGGATTGAGAGAGTTATAAGCAATTTCCGAAAATGATTTCACCGGATGAGAATCGAAGTTTTTCGAAATTTTGAGTCTTCGTGGAAATCTGGTGATTGAGTGTTCGTGGAAATCTTGTGGTGGGAAATTTATTGTATAATTATGGCGGTGTCTCCGTTTAGGTTCTTTTTCATAGAAGATCTTAACTCATGAAAACATAATTTAAACACACTTTTAAAAGGCATAATAAAATTATGAGAACATTATATAAATTCAAATCTATGTAATCAATCATGACCAATCAATTAACTAATTATTTGTCGAAATGAAATACATCCTTACCGCAAAAATTAATTAAGATTAATAGTAATGAAAAATTTATACCCATCCTATAATCCAATGAACATTAACTGCTGCCACAGACATTAGAGCCAGCCAACTGCCCACCTCGGCCGGAGTTTCAAATCCCTTGATCGCAAAAATTGGCTGTGCTCCTCAATTTCTTTAAAAAGGAAAAATTTGGCTGTGCCATAATATTTTGGTATAGTTTGCCATAAAAATTTGGCTGTCCCTTGATCACAGACGACTTGACAACTTGCTCCCACTCCATAGTCATAAAAAAAAGTATTGATGTAAATTCCTCTTCCTCACGGAGGAATTATAGTTGGGATCATAAATTCCGCCATGACAGAGGAAAAATCTTTTTCATCAGACACCAAAATTCTTTTTCCTCGGAGACCAAAATCGTTGGCGTAAAAGCTCAAACCCCATGGCGCCATTCATACTTTTTCCTCTAAACGGTCCTTGATTGATCTCGAAATCGCCAGAGAGAATATCAGGCTCGCAGTCACAGTAACTGTGAAGGATGTTGTTGTTATTTAGCTACGAGTCAAACAAACACTCACCATCGTTTTTTAATGCCTGGAATGGGCAGATCTCCTGCTATCTGGCGCTTCAGCAATTTCTGAAAATGATTTTACAGCGCCTGAATCAGAACGCGATGAGAATCGAACTTGGGTAAGTCGTAACGTTCTCAATTTAAATATATATATAAATCAATTTCGGTAAAACCCGAGAAAACTCTGGATATGACGATAATGATCTGCATATCAGGTGGTGATAATTAGACTATCAACTGACAATTCGTGTATCTCCTGATAACTCGCGTATTCAGTGATATGTGGCGTAACCCTAATGATAATTCGCATAACGGCCGTTAAAGCTCGCATAACGGGTCGGATTGTGCATATTCGACGGTGGTTACTCGCATATTCATATGACATCGATCGGATAAACGGCAGAGACCTCGCGTAAACGCTCGTATATCATATGAAAACGATGGCATATCAGCGTAATCGCGCGCTTATCCTTGAGTGATAATCAGCGTATTGGTTGACAAAATACATTGCAATTGGTGATACCTCGCGTATCATTTGACAGATCGCTTTAAAATGTTGATAAATCACACATCGAATGAAAATTCGCGTATCAGTGATAACCGGCGTTATAATTCGCATAACTCGGGAGATAACGGCTTCTTCTGTAATGGCAAGTTTCCGTCCAACTCCGGCGACGTCAGAATTGCGGCTCCCCTCTTCTTCATGTAATTGTTGAGCATCGCTTCGCCGCAATGGTCTGCGGAAGAGGCCACCCGTTGCGTAGAGAAATTCAAGATGAGATAGAAAGGCGTACAAGCTTAGCCGCGTAATATACAAGTTTAGGCTGCTCTTTTGAAAAAGCAGGTATGATCGTTTTCAAGAATTCAAGTTAAAATGGACATGAGACCACAATTAAAAATTCATGGTAATTGTAACAAGATACCTGCCAGGGACAGCAGACAATGAAACCTTCAAAACCAATCTGCTTATTTCAAACCAGCATAACAATGCAGCGTGCTTTTTTATGACCAGTTTGTAGATTCAAAGCAGAAGGGCACTCTATGTCTTTTTTATGACCAATTTGTGGATAATTGCATGCTAATATTCAAAGCAGAAGCACAGACTATGTCTCATAAATGAAGAACAAGCGTGATATTTAGATTTCTATTTTATGAAACCCTTTAAATAGCATCTGGAGAACTAATTTAACCGATATTCACATTAAAAGGTGATTATATACGTACTTATTTCAAGCCCTGCCTGATGCAATAGACCACATTTATAATTCAGGCATCTTCTCGTTCACGAGAGCGGTTGAGATTGCGCATTTATCAATAAACCAATACAACGCTATTAAATTCAATAAAGCTCTAAACGCAGCTATTAAAATGTTAAATTCTTATCAATATTTAAAAAATTAAATTAAAGAGGAAAATGTGCACTCTCTAGTCTCTTCTCGTTATAAAAGAAAGAGTTAAGGGAGAAAATTATTTCAAGAATTTAAGAAAAAGGAAACGAAACATACCTGTTTTAAATTTTCTATAATGCAAAAAACCTTGGCATAATTTTTTATAATATATCTAAAGGAAACCAAAATCTGAACTATTCCATTTTTCATCATAAACATAATTCTAAGAAAATGCTAGACAAATATCGTTGATGGTGAATAGCTGACAAATCCACTTATAGCTAGTTTTGAACAACAGTCTTTAACTAAACCAAAACTAACCAGTTTGCATAGTGGAGAGGACATGCAAACGGCCAAACATAAAATACACTAACCAGTCTCTTCTACCCTCTTTCATAGATATAACAGATTCAACCATAAAATACACACATAGACATGAAGACAGACAACACACAACATAGTGTTGGAAGAATCACTGCATCTCTATGAAATCCGTAATTTCCACCCTGGGATCCTAGTTACTACGAAATATGTAATTTCCACCGTGGGGATCGTAATTTCCACCTTGGGGATCCTAGTTACTAGTTTGGAGCATTTACCAACACCTGCAGGTTTTGGTGTAACGGAAAACCTCTTCATGGTATCAGAGGTTGGACCCAGGTTCAATTCCCCCAAATTGCGTTTGAGGGGGGCGTTGGAAGAATCACTTCACCTCTATGGAATCCTTAATTTCCACCTTGGGAATCCTAGTTACTGGTTTGGAATGTTTACCAAAACCTGTGGGTTTTGGTATAAAGGAAAACCTCTACATGGTATCAGAGCCTAGAATGTTTACCAAAACCCGAGGGGGTTCCTAGTTACTGGTTTGGAACGTTTACCAAAACCTGCGGGTTTTGGTGTAACGGAAAACCTCTTCATGGTATTAGAGCCTAGAATGTTTACCAAAACCTGTGGGTTTGGTATAACAGAAAACCTCTTCATGGTATCAGAGCCTGGAATGTTTACCAAAGCCTGCGGGTTTTGGTGTAACGGAAAACCTCTTCATGGTATCAGAGCCTGGACCGAGGTTCGATTCCCCTAAGTTGCATTTGAGGGGGGGTGTTGGAAGAATCACCGCACCTCTATGCAATCCATAATTTCCACCCTGGGTGTAATGCCCTGCGGCTTGCGTGTCGCTTGAGTGCGCCCATCCGCCAAACAAAGTGATGAAACATGCGATCTAAAGGCGATCGAGGGTGAGACAAGTGTTGTGGATGAGTTGGTTGCTTTGTTTATATACACAAGTGAGTTGGCAACTTGCACTGTTGGCCAACCGGGAAAAGTTAGCAAATGAGCGAGACGAGGTGGGGCGGTCCCGTGCCATGGGTGGATCAACCTGCACTTCGAGCAGGATTTCAATTGGACACATCGGTTGGGAGGATGAATGGAGGGTTGGCCGGGTGGCACGACCTCCACTGGCCACTGTATAAGTATGGAGGGCAAGCCTTGGCAAAGGGAACACATTTGGACATCGCTCATCAAGTGAAAGGTGCGAAGGAAGGTGTAATGGAGCTGCAGTGAGGCACAGGTATATGTGCCCGCTTGCTGGGCAAGTCTACGTGAAGCTTTGGGCACGATTTTGGTGATCGGCTAAGGCGCGGGTGGAGGGCGTATGAAGGCACCTGCCCAGTGTTTGAAGGTGACCACGGGTGGAGGGTGTGTGTCGGCACTCGCCCGCCGAACGTTACATGGGTTTGTTTGTAAGTTGGGTGAGGGTCATGCACGGGCACGCTCACCTAAATGAAGGGTGAGACCACCGTGTAGGTGTGCACGAGGTGGCGCCCGACTTGGGTATAACAGTGGTGGAGCTTGGCTCTCGGTCAATTGTAAAACTCTTCACATATATAATAAAAGATTCTTATTGCATATGAGTGTGTTCCTTCTACTGCTTTATGGATGTTGATGTTGATATTATAATGTTAATAGATTCCGCACATTAATTTTATCTTATTCATGAATAAAGATAAATGTTAAGGTGTAGTTCATAAAGTAACTTAACGATGGAACATGTTAACTATTTAGGTGGTGTCACACCCCAACCAATTAACGAAAAATAATTGGGGGTGTGACAGTGGTATCAAAGCTGATTCAAGGTTGAAGAAGCTTGGTGAATGCAGAGAATAGACATGTATGAAGGGAAAAGTTATGGAGAAATCATGTATGAACAGTCTGGGTTTCGTGGACTTGATAGTTCATGGCAAGACCATTCAAGCTCTGGTGGACATGGGGGCCACTCATAAATTCATGACAACACGGTTAGCAAAAGAGGTTGGACTGATGATCTTCCCATCGAATGTGGAAGTGAAGACGGTGAACTCTAGAGCTAAAGTGGCGAGTTTGGCACACAATGTGCTTGTACAGATAAAAGACTGGAAGGGTCAGTTGAACTTCACAGTGATGGATATGAACAACTTTGATATGATATTTGGGTAAGATTTCTTAAAGGGAAACAAGGAAATTGTTGTCCCCTTCTGTGATGAGGTGGTGCTCATTGGAAAGTCACAAACTTGGACTTTTCCCACTCATAGGTAAAGAAGGGAAGTCAAGGTGCAGCATGTTTCTGCACTAAGTTTAGACAACGCTATGAAGGAGTCAGATATGGAGACATATGCGGTGATGTTCAAAGGAGTGGAAGGTGATGGAGTGGGGATGCCTGTTCCAACTGAGATTTCTGAGGTACTGGCCAAATATGCAGATTTGATGCCTAATGAGCTACCAAAGAAGCTTCCACCAAGGCGTGCAGTGGACCATAGCTTTGAGCTTGAGCGAGGAAAGCAACCTCCAGCTAAAGCACCTTATCGATTGTCAGGACCTGAGTTGGAGGAATTGAAATGACAATTAAAGGGGTTAGCTGATGTAGGTTTCATCAGACCTTCAAGGTCCCCCTATGGAGCTCCGGTCTTGTTCTAGCGGAAGAATGATTTGAAAGAGCTACGGATGTGCTATGATTACCGTGCATTGAACAAGCAGACGTTAAGGAACATGTATCCTTTTGCCATTGGTTGGTGATTGCTTTGACAAGCTTGCGAAAGCCCGAGTGTTTTCCAAGCTAGACTTGAGGCATGGGTATTATCAGGTGCGGATAGCTGAAGGAGATGAGAAGAAGACCATGATAGTAATAAGGTATGGTAGTTTTGAATTCTTTGTTATGCCATTCAGGTTGTGCAACACTCCTGCTACGTTTTGCACTTCAATGAATGATGTCCTACGACCATACTTGGATTCGTTCATAGTAGTGTACTTGGACGATATAGTGGTGTATAGTGACAACATGGAGGATCATAAGAAGCACTTCGTGATGGTGTTTTAGGCATTGAGGGCAAATCAGTTGTACTTGAAGAAGTCTAAGTGTGTGTTCGCTTAGACCGAATTCTGTTCCTTGGACATATAGTTGGTCAAGGGTACATACAGATGGAGCCAAGTAGAGTCGAGGCGATCAAGGACTGGGTTGAACCAAAGAATGTCCATGAGATGAGGGTGTTTCTGGGCATGACCAAATACCAGCTGAAGTTTGTAGAGGGGTACTCCAAGGTAAAATCATCACTGTCATACCTATTGAAGAAAGACAAGAGATGGAGTTGGATGAATAAATGTCGAGAGGCATTTGATGACTTGAAGAGGAGGATGGTTACAGCACCGATATTGAAGTTACCTAACTTCAAGAGACCATTTGAGGTACGCACAGATGCTTCAAATTTTACCATAGGAGTGGTTCTTATGTAGGATGGGCATCCGGTGGCGTACGAGAGTCGGAAGTTGCAAGATAGAGAGCGAAGGTATCCGGTCCATGAGAAGGAGATGACTGCAATCATTCACTATCTTTATGTGTGGAGGCATTACCTGATTAGGAAGTCATTTGTTGTCAAGACTAACAACGTTACGACAAGTTATTTTGCATCACAACCGAAGCTTTCTGAGAAGCAAGCTCGTTGGCAGGACTTCTTGGCAGAACTCGACAAGGCTATCGAGTATAGACTTGGAAGATACAATGTGGTAGCAGATGCCCTTCGTAGGAAGGGACAACTTGCAACATTGGAAGCAGAAGACCAAGCAGCAAGGAGTAGGAGTTGAGTTCAGATGTCAAAAGAGATGCAGAATAAGCAAATGGAAAGTGTTGAGACCGATACTCAGGCGCAGAATATAGTGAAACAGATAAAGGAGGGGAAGACATGAAAGTTCTTTCTCTAAGATGGATTCTTATTCTTTGGAAACCGACTCTATGTTCCAAAGTCATCTGGACTCAGGAGGCAGCTTTTGAAGGATTTCCACAACTCACCGTGGGTTGGCCACCTAGGGCAGCGTGATTCTTTGGCATTATTGGAGAGAGGATTCTTTTGGGAAAAGATGTGGGAGGATGTAGAGGAGTATGTAAATACATGCATCATTTGTCGGTGGGACAAATTAGATAATCAGAGGCAAGGAGTTCTGTTGTAGCCTTTACCATTTCCTGAGACACCATGGATGAGTGTCTCAATGGACTTCATCACTCAGTTGTCACAGGTATAAGTGTATAATGATATTATGGTTGTGGTCGATCGTTTTTCCATGTATGTTGTCTTTGTTCCAACAAAGATGCCTTGTGGAGCCGAGCAAACTACGGAGTTGTTCTTTAAGAACATAGTAAAGTATTGGGGGATGCCATTAAGCATCATGTCAGATTGAGATCCGCAATTTACAGGCATATTTTGGACCACATTGTTCAAGTTAGTCGGGACAAAATTGTTGATGAGTTCGAGTTAACATCTGTAAACAGATGGACAGACTGAGAGGATCAACGCATTGCTGGAGGATTACTTGAGATGTTATGTGACGGCTGATTATAAGAATTGGCTGGAACTCTTGGATATTGCTCAGTTCAGCTACAACATTCAATAGAGTTCTACGATGGGGTACAGTCCATTTGAATTACTGAATAGACAAATGGCAGTCACACTGCATACCATAGTGTTAGGAGGGTTTTTTAGAAGTTCTCATGTGAAGAAACTCATGAAGGCTTGGGATAAGACCTTGGAGTTGGCACGGTTGTGCTAGAACGACGCTGTAAGGAGAATGAAGAAATGGGCATACAGAGGAAAACAGGATGTACACTTCAGTGTGGGAGATATGGTATTTCTTAGGATTACTGGGGATCAGTTTCAGCCACCTAAGGGGATTGCGAGTAATCTGACACGGAAGTATGAGGGATCATTCCGAGTGAAGAAGATAGTGGGGGAAGTTGCTTATGAGTTGGAGCTTCCACACCATATGCACCTGAAGAATCCAATTTTTCACATGAGTCACTTGAAAAGATGCAGACTTGATGCTGATCATCGAGGGAGAGTTGAACTTCCAAGAGGACCAGCCAAGATTATGGACAAGGCAGATTTAGAGTTGGAGAAGATTTTGAGCTTCAGAACTACAGGGATTGGTTATCACATGAAATGGGAATTTCTTGTTAGATGGAAGAATGC
>APFE031605788.1:187204-213756 GCA_000404065.3 Pinus taeda | reverse complement strand
AAAAGTATCTCATCATCATGAGTTATATGTATCATAACAAATAAAACTAGCAGCTATCTATCTGAAATCACTGCCCTCTCCCCCTTTTACGGGAAAACATGATGGGTTGTTTGCCAGGCCTGCCCCTAGTAGTAGGAGGCCCTAACCCTGCCTCTGCACCTAATGTCAAATAATGAGTGCTAAGTATGGAGCTATGCTCTCCTATATCTATAGCAGATGGTGTTGATGCTAATGCTCCTGCAGTGTCCTCCTCTGAGTGCTGCTGCTCCTCTGACTCCGAGTCCTCCTCTTGCTGCCCCTGCTCTAATGGATCATCTGCCACTGGCTCTAACCATGAAGGTGACTCCTCCAAGAGGGGCTCCTCAGACTCCACCCTCCACGGAGACAATACATCAATATTGTCTAAGCTAAGTCGCATGACACGAGGACACGAGACACAGAGGACACGTAAATATGAGTATTCAATACGAAACGCAACGACCTGGAAACAAGACACGGGGGACACGTTTTATATATATATACTGAAATATAGTTTTTTATCCATATTAAATTGCAGGTTGCAACTTATCTAATCAAATTAAAATATAATTACTTCTCAAAGTTCATAGTTCACTTAAAAAAAAAAAATAGAATCAAAATTTACTGTTTAGAAATTACAATGTGATATGCTTGGTCTTGATTCTTGAATATTCAATGTTCATTGTTCATGTACAACTTACAAGCATATAAGAAAATAACTAAAGTCTAATCCTATTGATTTCCTCTGCCCCTCTTGCGAGAAAATGCCACAGTTTTCCCTTTCCCTCTACATGTAGACGCTGGTGCTGGTGGAGTTGGCAGTGGAATTTGCTATGCTCTAGAAGCTGAAGAACTAGAAGTAGGAGCTATAGGAGGTAGACCACGTCCTCTACTGGTGGCAGAGGTAGCCCGGGCAGGTGCTGTCACCTGGAAACATTACAATCTCCCAATCCTGAAATCCTAAAAAACTGATAAGTCTGCTACATTTTGAACGAAATCTAAAATTCTACTTTCTCCATATGAAATCCAATGAGGTCGGAACCACTCTCAAACATTCTAAGTCATTTCATGGTAATGTTAAAAATTTGAGTAAAAGGATGAAAATGAAGATTAAGGAGAATGTCACTTTTACTTTAAGAATTTAACATTACCATGAATATCATATCAATACTAAGGCCTAGAATGCTCAAACCCTCCTTGGCAGCAACCACATAGCTCTCCCCTTCCTTCTCCAGCAATCAGAAATGAAAATGATATGAAAAAAACCAAAATCAGATTTTTATAGGCCATGCAGAAATTTTTTATAGTCACTGGGCGATATTTTCGATCGTCGCGCGATATTTTCTGAAATATCCGCGATATTTCGGAAATCGCGCAATATTTTCAAAAGCCGAAAAATATCACGATATTTTGTCGGCGATATATCGGCTCGCCAAAAATATCGCGATATTTCCAAATATCGACGAACACTAGTTAAAACCCTCAAAGAGGGAAACAGTCCACGGCCTGAGCCAACGTGGCCATTTCAGAGAATTTATTAATAAAAGAAAGAAAATTTACATAAGCTTCTCTCATGAAAGGTTACCTTACAAATGACCATCCATGCTCTTTAAATAGAGATCATGGACCAATCAGGTGTTAAGCCACAGATCAAGTGTCGGTAATACGAAGGAGAGAATGAACCATCGGATCACTTCATGTCTAGAACATATCGTGACCGGCGGATTGTAAGTTACAAAAGTACATAGTAAAAAAACACACTTTATCTAACTCTACACTAGACCAAGTTATACTTAACTATTTCCTATCTGTCGAAATAATTTTTTTTTAAGAACTCTATTTTTTTTTATTAATACTAAGGTTGTTGTCCTTCTTTTATAATAATGTCTTTTTTTATATTTTTTTTAATAACTTTTTTTTTACTATTGATCTTTATTTTTATTTAATACTGAATTATATATATATATATATATACACACTGATTTTTTTTAATGCTGACTTTTTTTTAATTAAATTAAATTTATATAATTAAGTATTAACAATATATATTATATATATATTATACTATATATAATTACCATGAAACCGCTCCTCCAGACGTTGGAATCAATGCGTTGGGAACTTTGATCGTGAGAAAAAAGGAAGAAAATATAATAATACTGAATATTATATTACTATGGTTTTTTTAAATACTAATTTTTTTTTTAATTAAATAAATTTTAATTATTTTATATAATAATTAATTTAAACTATTATTATATATTACCATGGAAACCGCTCCTCCAGACGCTGAATCAAATCGTGTGAATCTTTGATCGTGGAGAAAAAAGAAATAGGTGAATATATACACAGTGGCTGGGCAAGGATCGTGACGTTTCAGACCTATCTTTAGCGGCCGACAGGATTAACCGTTGTTTTTTTCAAATCTCGGTGGCACAACAGACTGTGACAGAACGTGGTCGGATGCAAACAATGGTGCGGGTGGGGTGTGGCAGTGGCTATGGACAGCGCAAAACAGAGGGTGTTGACTTGGAATGAATGCGGACGCTGCACAGGAATGTGGGCGTTGCAACAGAGCAATTGGATGGAGAATGGTGGGGATCGATTCATGATTTAGACAACTCGGCAGTGAGACAGGAAGCACGGGAAAACGGTTTGATTAGGGGAAAATAACGAAACTGGAACACAATGGAATCTGGAATGGATTAGTATTCACAGTGGCCACTGTGTTTTTTAAAATGGACTTGCGTGATTGAGCTTGAAAACTCTGATTCAATCGAACAAGATATACAACATCCTTCTGCAATGCAGGTTTAGGACAAGATATACCTATAGTTGCAGCCCTCACTGGACCCAGTTTCGCATGATTATACGCTACTAATGCATAATTGTGTACAAGGTGCAGAGAAACGACGTCTCCAGGTACCTCAGTTTTGTTAGCAACCAATGTTAGGATAATATCTGAAATAGAAATGGGTATTGTATATTTGTCAATTGCAATTATTCTCATTGTTTTAAAATGATAAATAATCTCCCTTGTTCCAGATAAATTTTTAGCATGCACACCGTCAATAAAGGCGCATGGTGGTATATCTGTCTCAACAATCACAGGGGTTGGCTCAATGGTTCTCTCAACGTTAGAAACAAAAGTTTGACAATCATCGCCTTCATTGCTACCAATTATTTCCCCTAAAATGCTTGGTCCATCTAAAGATGGTACCGATGGTTGGATTGATGTATGTTTGAAAGTATAAGGAAAGGAAGATTTTTGTAACTTTACACCAGCAAGCTGTAATTTATCGCAGAAATTAGGGAAACTATTGAATCGTACTCCACTGAAATATCTCTTAAAATGAATATAAACACCCCTTTTTCCCTTATCCCGATAATCTTCATCACTTCTAGTATGATACTCATCATTTTAGGGATTCCACACACAATAATGACTTCGAAAATGCGCTCAATTGTTGCCCTATTTAATGAAGCTTGTTGCTCGGGTTCTAAAGCAAACACTTTTGTTACCATTGATTTAGATTGATCAGTTCTTGGTTCAATAGGCAAAACCTCCCTCATTCCACTACTATCAAAGCTGCTCAACAGAAAGGGATGTGTATTTGTTATTGGTTCTAAGAATGACTGAACAATATGCTTAACACTATAAATCTACGCATCTTCATCATCAACAACTATATTTACATCCTGAGATTCATTTTCTCCGCTATCATAATCCATATTTGAGGTAACCTGTTCTTCAAAATTTTCCATATTCATATCAATTTCTTCATCAAAATCATTTTCAACTAGATCATCATCTTGATCTACATAATCTCCATTGACATCATTTTCATCTACAACACTATGATCTTGTGCATTTTGTAGATCTTCATCTTTGTCATTATGATCATCTACTGCTTCATCCTCTTCACAATCTTGATTGATATCATTTTCATATTCATCATTATCTATTACTTCATTTTCATTATCATCATTTTGATCAAAATATTCTCCTCCTTCACCTAGCCTTCCTGATGCATTGACAGACCGTGACAACAATGGAACAGTTTGAATGGATACAACAGGAACAATAGGTCTTGGGCCTGCAGGTATCAATGGAGCACTTGATATGCCTTCATCATAATATTGAACATTATAATCATCTTCCTTACTATCAATTTCCTTTCGACACGCTTTAACTTTTGCACATGATTTTTCTAATTGCTTAAATACTTCTTGAATTTTATTAAATTGCTCAATGCATTCAGGACGTGAACGTAATGGCACATTGTGCGGCGAACAACGTTCAAAGACACGCATGATTATATTGTGCGCCATGGCCCTAATATCACTGAAGCATAAAAACTGATAGCTTGTTGACTTAAATGCCAAAATACACCAGAGGTATTTAATAATAATAATTTATTAATATATAAAAAAATGTATAAGTGATGATTGTTACAATGAGGACTCGCATATATATACCTAAGCAGTATCCTTTTGTGACTGGGCATGTCTTTAGGACATGCCTTTTCACTTAACTTAATGACTATTTAACATAACCAATATTTGATTATTTAAAATTTAAATTAATTTTATTTATTTTACTTGTTATAAATTATATTCATAACAGAGACTTATTTCTAGTTTACTATGGACATTAAAGTATTTTCTTTCAACCTGGTGTAAAGTCATATTTGCAAGATCTGATCTTGTTATTTTGCAGGGCATTTATCAGTGGATCTTAATCCTATCTTGTTACAGATCATCTTTGGAATTTTGGATTAAGAATTTGCATCTCTTCCTTCTAGACCAGTATTCTTTTCACTGTCATCACTTTGTTGGAAGAGCAGAGGCAAATGAGGTCACATCCTTGGAGAAATTCTGAGCTGTCTTGAAGGGGATCCAATATACCTGCTGATCTGAAAATGATTTTCTTTGAGGACATCTTTATTATCCAGTGTGATTTTATTTAACTACTAATCTTTAGTTGTTGCAGGAAGATCTTCACTGCTTTAAAGCCATCCCTCTCGCAGAGATTCATTAATCATTCTTCAGCTTGAATTTCATATTTTCAGAGGCTCTTATCTCCTAAACAGTGAGCAAGCTTGGCTACCAAATCATCTCTGTTTGGCGGCAGTGAGTTAAGGAGGATCTGATCTATTATTTTGAAGTGTTTTCAAACTGTAATCATAGGTGGATCTATTTGATTCTTGAGGAGACTTTTGTAAATCTATCTCTTATTGTAAAGCTCTTGGGGAAAAGAAGAACCCTTCAATCTATCAAGAGGCTTCTTTTTCTTTCTCAATAATAATAAAAGCAATTTTTTCTCTTGGGGAGCTTGGGACGTAGATCCCTTGGCATCTTCCATCTCCTTATTTCAAAAGGAGAAATAGCATACTAACTCACTTCTGCCTACTAACTTGCTCTTCTGCTTTTGCATTATAACTCCACTTGCATTGCATCCTACAATCTAGTTCTTTAAATTACATTTCTAACTTGCATTGCTACTTGATCCAAGTGCTTTTTGAATATCTTGTCTATTATCTGATTGCAATTGAAGATTAAGTAGTAGTTTCATTTATCTTTTTTTAGCAATCTCGTTTGTCATCTTATAAGTTGTGACATTTCTATAGATGTTTGGTTGTTCAACTGTCTAATAAGAACGTCTAATAAGCACACTATTTTTGTAATGTCCCAAATGGGATATTTCGCTAATTTTGCAGAAAATTTAACTTAACCAAATTTCACCATTAAATTATCATTCATCTCACAGAAGATTGCCATGTAAAATAAAACAAATAGAGCACTGCAATCCAATAACACAATGAACAGGAAAATTCTCAGCTTTTGTTATAATAGATAAATTGGGGTTACATACACATACAACCAAAATAGCTAAGATGAAAAGTTGGCCTCCAAGATAGTTTATTGCACTGCTATGTTGGCCCTCCAATTGAACTGAACCATACTGCTAAGCTTTGTGAATTCTGGATGAATTCACCAAGGGAAGGTGGTACTCGCCCAACCTCACTGGATCACCCGAGGGGGTCTGTCCTAGGGCTACTACTGAAGTAGAGAACTAGGTTCTCAACCTCTCATACAAGAAGAAATATCAAATCCAAGATGTCCTCTAATGGCCTCCTCCTCCTCTTTTATAGATCTAATGGACCCCTCTAAAACCTCCCATTTTATTATTATTTTAATCATTGAGCATTTTCCCCTCTTCTTATTTTAATTAAATATTATTTTTAATATGGGAAAAAGGAAATTGGCCACCACGCCTCCTCTAGTCACTGAAAATCACTTCTAACCATTCCATCATGTATATATTCTCGTTCTAGTTCCAATGAGCTATTACAGTAAGGTGTTTTGTCAAAAATTCCTCTCCGGATGCCACCTTAAGCGTAATTAACTGAGTTAGGCCCAATAATAACCTTGTTTTTGGAAGTTGTCAGAATGCGACGAAACGAAAGGCTAGTTGTGCAGATGATGGAATACCCCAAGCGAATGTCTTCGGATCCCATGGAAACTCCTCAAAACCCCATGAAACATCTCCAAAAACCCCTGGGCACACTAATGAAGTAAACCTGCACCTATGACCTGTCTATCGCCAACCCTGAAAGTCCATCCTAACCATGCCATCAGGAACACCAAAAAAAGGAACATTACAATTTTCTAACAAGGCAATTGTGGTTTTTCTTTAACATTTGACATCATTGTTTCATTGAGTTGTTTTGGAGCATTGTCATAAGCTAGTAATCTTGTTCTTTTGAAGTACATCTCATTGTGATTACAAGCATATTGGAAATTTTTCATCTGGAAGCACCTTGATACTAGTGTCTCTCATTGAAACATTGATATCTCATTTTTGCATTTTGTATCTCATTTGTATCCTTAAAGTTTACCTCCAAGACTAAGCTTGGTTAAAAGAAAGTTAGGACCACCTTTCTTTTGTAGCTTGCGAAGAATAGACCCTCTTTAGTTGTTAACACGATGACTTTGCAGTGGCCAGAGCCACAGTGTCTGCAGCGCCGTAGGCATCGGGTGGTTAGAACTCAAGGGGAGGGATCGTTAATCAAGGCATAGCTTGCTTCCCCTTGGTTTATCTCTACAACTTACTCTAGACACTACCCTCAAAACAGCTAGGAGGAAGGATTCATCTAGATTAGGCATCTTAATTAAAATCAACCAAGATTTCGCACTCCATTTAGTTTAGTTTTGCATTCATCCTTCTAATTTTTCACCTCTTGTGGCATAACTATCATTGTGGGAATTATTTATGTACTCATCTTTTAATCATATCGCTCATTGTCTATTCACATTGTCATTTTTACCTTGAGCATTTTCTTGAAAATACAAGCTATTTCTATTGTGCAAGTTATTTTTATTTGTTCATATTTGATATTGTGCCATCTCTAACTCTTCTTGCAGCATTGTTGATATTGTAACTTGAACATCTATTTACTTGCAAGTCTCTAAGTTTCCATTGAGCATTGTAAAGGCACTTGTCTGTTACATTTATATCTTGTATCTGCCTTATTGATCCCAATTGCATTTATCTTAATTTACATTACTCATAAACTCTCACACTTGCCTTAATTAATAATCAAGTTACACTAATAATAATTGTCTTGCCCTTAATCTCTTAGACTTCTTGTTCCAACAAGTTTTCCTTCATTATCGTCCTTAGGGGACTACGCCCCTTGACTTAGCTAGGAGAGACTTGAGAGTCTAAATGGAGTGAACAGGGATTTAGAGTGATAGCCCTGTTTTGCACGTTGCACCTTAGGTGTACACTTCAGGCAACAACACCTACCAAGGGCATAATCAATGGTAATCATATCCAAATTGCTAAAGACTGTCTTACACTCAATCTTGTGCCTTTTCAAGGGTTTATCTTTAAGTTTATTGAGTGTTCTAATTGCTGATCTACGTTTTCTGCAATAGAATATCACTTACAGATTTATAATCATCTAAACTAACTCTTAGACCCCATCACCCAAGATACATTTATAAGCATTGATCTGCTAATCTTGTGGTGGCGTGTTTGTCTGTGTAGAGAAGCCTCCCGTGGCATTTTAGGAGTTGGCCTATAGAGTGGGGACTCTTGCTGAGGTGACAGTGGGCACTCGTCCTAGGTGGTGCCGCTCTAGCAGGTTGCCAGATCTTTATATGACTGTTAATCCATGCCATAACATGGACACAATGAACAATTTTCACCAAGCAAACAAAACTCCAACACCCAAGGAAAGAATACCAAGCTAGCACCTAACTGAGGTCAGGCAATCAATGAACAAGCTGTTTTCACCATGCAAATCCATCACCAACCATCTTCCATGTGCCAATCCATCTCAAACCATCCAGGGACTGAACATATACCATGTACCCAAATCTCATGAAGCACCCCAAAGATGGTGTAAACACTTTTGAATTTGAAGTAACCCCAAAAGCTAACAGTTTCTACTTCAATGTGCAGAGTTTACCTATTTGGGTTCCCCCCTCTTTTATTGTTATTTTGTATTTGTTGTTTTAGTACTCGAGATTCTAGAATTTTTTAGAGAAGCTATAGGCACTGTTGCATTGTGATTGTGATATTTTTGCATTTTAAACTTTCATTGATCTATTTTGGTCATCCGTGAACATTAATATAATTCCATTTTACTTTCTTTCTCAATTTCAGTAGTAGGTATTTTTCACTGAAATTAGGAGAGATAAGAGTTGAATGCTAAAGTAAGAAATATAGCTTAATGCATAGATATCTTATAGTCTACATAAAACATTGGAATAAAATTCACACTTAATGGATAAAGAAAAACTGAAATTATTTAACCACACAAAATTGTGGCCAAAGCTAACAAAGAATGCTAGAGTGAATATATATGAGCACAGAAATGTACACTAATAAAGGGAATATTTTGCTAAACACAGTTCTATGCGGCAAATATGCCTTCATGGACAAACACAAATCCTTAGAACAGATAATATAGCTAGAGAAACTGGTGCATATTACATAACAAAATTTAAAACCTTAAATCAGTTACTCAAGTACCATTCAAATGTAGACAGGCTACTTCCTCTCTTTGGCCAAAGCTAACAAAGAATGCTAGAGTGAATATATATAACCACAGAAATGTACACTAATAATGGGAATATTTTGCTAAACACAGTTTTATGTGGCAAATATGTGTCTTCATGGACAAACACAAATCCTTAGAACAGATAATATAGCTAGAGAAACTGGTGCACATTACAGAACAAAATATAAAACCTTAAATCAGTTACTCAAGTACCATTCAAATGTAGACAGGCTACTTCCTCTCTTTGTCCATCGATTTTTTGCAGAGTCCCAAGTATCTGCTTCCATCTCAGGAAGTTGCAATGCACCCTTTGGCTTTCTCCATGAAACAAACGAGGTTCTAGCTTCCTTGGCTTTCTGCCAAAGACCATGAAGAGCCAATGAGATATGAAATAAATTCATCATTGTTCTTATCATTGCACAGTTTGCCATTCACTCTATAGCACCTTTTGCTGTGCCAACGTCATTGTTGATTGAAAAAAGTTGTGAAACAAAGAAGAAAAAATTTCTTAAGCCAATGATAGCCAGTGCCTGCTTCTGTCCCAAAAAAAATTGTTGATAAATGTGATATAAATAAAGTCAAGATGTATTTTGAAAAACAAACCTCAGAACGTTCCTTAGCATGCAGCCGTAGTAGCTCACATTTACATTCCATACTGCAGACATCATCATCTGTCTATAGGCACAAAGGAAACAACGAATTGGCATGACAACAGCCTTCATGCATATTAGCATCCACCTGAGACAAATCGCTACAACAGGAAGACAATAGTATGTCTTTATTATAATGGCACCTTACCTCATCACAAATATATTCACCATATCTGCCACACATAACACATACAGGTTCTCCAGGTGCAGGAAAGCGCTGATCAGTTCTTTTTGTGCAATCCTTCTCACTCCAACCTGCACTGTGAACAAGGACACATTACATGTAGATTGCTTAAAGGATAATGGAAATTCATTTCTTATTTACATGGTCAATATATTCAATTTAGTGAAACCAGTGATAACAAGACACCACAAAGTTTTCCACGACAAAAACGCAATCAAAATATCAAACCAAGAACTACATATAAGTTTATTAAAGCCCATAGATGCGCAAAATAGTAGGTCAATGCGACTAGAAAATACAGCAGTCACATACAAAGAATGGGAGTGTAATGGCTACTGTTGAAAGCTAAAAGATATACAGGTAAAATTACAGAAAAGAAGGTAAACCCCATAAAGCCTTACTCTACTCTAGAAATAGAGGTAGATGTAGATGGTCAAGCAGAGCCATTTCTTCCCTGGAAGAAAAAATGTAAGTTAGAAAGAAAACTATTCGATGAATTAATGATCATACTCTTGGTTTTACATAGGTTTGACTGTCAACTGTGGAGGACCACAAAAGCTGGTCAAACCATCAATCTGCCTCTGTAGGCTCTTAGGAGTAGAGGACACCATGATCAAGTCACCACAAAGAGGAGCAGGGAAATCAAAAACCTGATGCAGAAGGCAGCCATCTCCTTCCTAGATGTGCTCATGGAGGAAAGACTCCAACTCATCAATCTTCCCAAAGAGAGTCAAGGAAAGGGGTCACCTCTGATTTATCCCAATGGCACTCTGGATGAACTCAAAAAAGCCATATGTTGGGCAAAGGTGACCAAGAACTGACCCCTAAAATCTCACAATGGCCGCCAAGAGGGTCTCAGATATGTTGATGTCACAAAGCTTATGGAATAATAGCCCTCTTGTGACAATGTTAATTTTTTTCTTGAAGCCTACAAAGCAATGGTGAGCCTCCTCAATAATGGCTCTAAGTGTGAAGATGTGATTGGTCATCTAGTACTCCAAGCAGAAAGTTGAAACCAGTCTGTACTCTGGCCCTTGAGGTGTTGACTCTCCAGCTCATTTTAAATCCATTGATGCAGGACTTTGCAATAAGCTTCATTAGTGTGTGTTCAACCACGATAGTCTAGTAGTGTTTTGAACTAAAGCTACTCCTTGATTTGTCGATCAGGTCAATGATGTGTCTAGTCTAGGAGTGGGGAAAGCTAGAACATACCACATCGTTAAATAAATCAGCAATGTACGAGTCGACAGATTCAATGCAACACTTAGGCCATCTACATTTGCTGCTATCTGGGTACTTGGAGCTTTGACTGCTCTCTAAATCTCTCTCTTAGAGCAAAGGAAACATGAAGGTGGGGGAGGATGGGATACAGGTGGAGGATTTCCTAAGAATGTCAATAAAGGAAGGTCATATGGGAGAACATGAACTGGGGGTCTGGGCCTGGGGGATCGCATTATGAAAATTATAGCTCAAACAAGAACTTCTAGACAGTTCAATGTGAACATGTGAGAAATAGTTCAAAATATTTTCAAAAAACAATTCTATTTTTCAAAACGTAACTCTATTTGTTATTCACTTTACTTAAAAAATTGAGTCTTCGATTTAGCACTTGAGTCTAAAAAGTATATCTCATGCGTGACTTAGGGTTGGAGGTAATCTCAAAAATAGATTCTCAGCTAAAACTATAAAGACAGGTCAAGGTATGTTAGTTTCTGTAGTATTGGATGTGTTCTAGGCACAAAATTTGGTGGAGAGGCTAGAATGAATGAGATCTCCAAAACCCAGAAATCGTTTCTGGAAATTCCACCTAGAGATGGCTCAATTAGATTATTAACCAGTTTTTAAATATTTCCTAAGTCTAAACTTAGGGAATATGGAACTCAAGGTGTGAATCATCTAGAAACTCACACAGATCGACTTCAAGATGATCCTAGCCCTTGATTAAAATTTAATCTTGGTCGTTGGAATCCCAAGTGAGGATTATAAGAAGTCGACGGGCACTTGGAGAAGACACACCAGCAGTTCGATTTCCTTCGCAGATCGATTTCCAAAGACCAGTGATAGTTGTCGGAGAGCCAAAAATCGAAGCAAAGTCAATGAGGGGTAGAGACAGTGGTTTGAATGAACTTTTCCAAATCCAGAGAGGCAGCAACAAGGGGTCGAGTTATTTCTAGTGAGGCAACACAGAGGACTGCACAGTTGCTTCAGCAGAGCAACTCGATTTGGCTGGAGGAAAATTCGTTTTTAGTTCAATAGGCCGAGTAGAGGGTCCAGAGTGTCGGAGAAGCGATTTCCTCGACAAAGACAGGGATAACGACTTCATCATAGGCATTTTTGGGCTAGACGTCACAAGGCTAGCGTAAGCAATGCGTAGAGGCTATCGTGAGGGTTCCAGGAGGGGGAGTTTCTAAAGGAAAGTTCTATGGGGGTTGCTTGTGGAAGAAGGGTAATTCCCTTAGATAATTTTGCCCAAATTTTCTTGTTTTTTGGATTGCCAATTAGACATCCATAGATTGTACTCAAATTTCATTGTTGCTTAATAATAAAAACGCTCAGTTGTTGCATCAGTTTTCTCGCATTGGATTTTTCCGGGGACAATTGTCCAAAAATAACGACGTTATTTTTATGTGAGTGTGCTAGTATTTTCAAAGTTCCAGCGTTATCTATTTTCAGCAATTTTATTTGTAAAGGTTGCAATGTGATTAATTTGATATTTGTTGTAACAAATAAATTGTTAAATTAATTAACAATTAGAAGAATTAATTCCAGTTGTTGTAATAGGATTCCAGTTTTGGAATTTTCATATGTATTCAGAGCGTGAGTGATCAGTTGGGAAGCTTATAAGTGGAAAAGAGAAATCCGTTGATCGGAGGGAACAGCAAGCCGAAATTTTTAGAGGCAATGCAATACCCAGACACGCAAGCAGAATAGTAGGGGCAAAAATTCGATTTTCAGTTGCAGGGTTGCAGAAAAGTCGAGTTGCCTGAGTTAGTGATTCCAGCAATCAGAGGGAGTAGTTGCAGTTCATATTTTAGCTAAGCAGATCCCTTGGTTGAACGCAAAGGGTTCTGCAACAGTTTGCAGTAGCAGAATCAGCATCAGGTGGAAGAGAAAATCATACATAGCAAAGGAAAAATTTCTCTCAGGGAACTTTGAGTCTCAAAAGTTCGATTTTTCCAGGCAGATTGGCAATAGCAGTTACCAGATATGCACATTCCACAAGAGAGTGCGAGTAGCAGAGTAACAGCCAAGCAGAAGGAAAGAGGAAGTTTTCGATAGTTTTTTAGATGGCCACAACAGGTCTTAGAGATCAGGATAGATTGGAGGTTTCCTCCAACTATGTCATCTGGAAGGCCAGGATGTCCTTCCTGTTGGGATGAATATGGAGAAGGCATAGCGGTTGATCCTGGATGGAGTCTGGGACCATATAGTCTCACACATAGCTAGCAAGGATACTGTCAAAGGGATGTGGGATGCTCTCCCCATGCTATATCAGAGCACTTCCGAGCAGCGGAAGATGTTCCTAAAAGAAAATATGAGATGCATAAGGATGCAGAAGGAGGAAAACATAGATCCCTTCCTCACCAAGATTCAAGAGGTTTAAGACCAGCTTGTAGTTGTTGGGGCAGCGCCCCAACCAACAAAGCTAGTAAGATTGGCACTGAACAGTGTCTCTGAGGAGAGGCAAGATTTTGTCCAAAGTATATTGGGCAGAGACAAGCTACCAAAATGGGATAGGATGTGGTCAGATTTGCAGCAGCAGGAGGTAAGGCGAGCTCTGTTAAAGAGCTCCATCAGTGGCAATAGTAGTAGCAGATTGAAGGTGGTGAAGGAGGAGAAGAATGTAGCCCTCGCATCAAAGGGTACCAGTTACGGTCAGGGGGCACAGAGAAGGAAGAAGGACTTGTCAAAGGTCAAGTGCTTCAGATGTGGTGAGCTTGGTCACTACAGCACGTAGTGTCCTCTCAGGAAGAAGGACAAGCAAGAGAAGCTGGACCAAGTAGCATCAGCCGAGATTGACAAGTTGTCCTCCAAGTTTGAGGAAGACTTCGCGATGTTGGCAGCCATACCTCCAGGAGTGAGGTGGGGTGACTTGAAGTTGTAGCCCCGGAGAGCTACAGAGATTGAGCAGGGTCCTTGAGATTTCCAACTCATGGATCATTACCCGACTACAGGGGCCCACAATATTCAGTATCAGGATGGATCAATGGCAGTTGATGCAGTCAATACTAGAGTGACAGTTGCAGACTAGTAGCAATTAGAGGTTGAAGAACACAGTGCAGTGTTGACAGCAGAGCATGTGGCTCAATACGGAGTTGGCAGCAAAGCAGATTCTTCAGTGAAAGTGCAGATGCTAGTAACAGTCAGACTCAGGAGATAGATGCATCATATTGAACACAAATGATTCAGTATTATGGATGCTTCTCAGTTGTAGTAGTTGCAGTTGCCGCAACAACAAATGAGATGGAGATGCAATGCAAATGCAGAGTTGGCAACAGTACGACAGTGTCAGCAGCAGCATCACAGTGGCACAATGGTCGCGGGCAATATGGCGAAACATTAGTAGCTTGATAGGAGGTGATACAAAAACAGGGTGTTGTGGTAGGATGTGCAGCACTAGAGAGCACAATCCTCACTAAGAGGAAGTGTTAGTTTCTGTAGCATCGGATGTGTTCTAGCAACGAAATTTGGTGGGAGGCTAGAATACATGAGATCTCCAAAACCCAGAAATCATTTTAGGAAATTCCACCTAGAGATGGGTTAATTAGATTATTAACCAGTTTTAAAAATATTTCCTTAAGTCTAAACTTAAGTAATATGGTTAGTTAATCAAAATTAATTAAGTCAAGGTGTGAATCATCTAGAAACTCACACGGATCGACTTCAAGATGATCCTAGCTCTTGATTAAGATTTAATCTTGGTCATTGGAATCCCAACAAAGAATTATACGAAGAATTCGATGGGCACTTGGAGAAGACACCAACAGTTCAATTTCTTTGGAAAATCGATTTCCAAAGAGCAGCAGTAGTTGTTCGGGAGCCAAAAATCGAAGCAGAGTCATTGAGGGGCAGATACAGTGATCTAGAGGAATTTTTCCAGATATGTAGAGGCAACAACAACAGGTCGAGCTATTTCCAATGAGGCAGCGCAAAGAACTACGTAGTTGCTTTAGAAGAGCAACTCAATTTGGCAGGAGGAAAATTCATTTTCAGTTCCAGAGGCCGGGCAGAGGATCCAGAGTGCTAGAGAAGCGATTTCCTTAACAGAGACAAGCAAAACAACTTCATCACAGGCAGTTCCAGGCTAGGTGTCACAAGGTTTCAGTAGGACAAGTTTCTAAAGTAAAGTTGTGTAGAGGTTGGTTCTGCAAGAAGGGCAATTCCCTTTCATAATTTTGCCCAAATTTTCTTGTTGTTTGGATTGCCAGTTAGGAATCCATAGATTGTACTCAAATTTCATTGTTGCTTAATAATAAAAATCCTCGGTTGTCGCACTGGTTTTCCCGCATCAGGTTTTTCCGGGGACAATTGTCCAAAAACAGCAGTGCCAGTTTTATGTGTGTGCTATAGTATTTTCTCAGTGCCAGCCTTATCTATTTTCCGTAGTTTTATTTGTAAAGGTTGCAGTGTGATTAATTTGATATTTGTTGTAGCAAATAAATTGTTAAATTAATTAACAATTAGAAGATTTAATTCCAGTTGTTGTAGTAGCGCAGAGGTCAGAGAGGGAGCACTTGCCAGTAGCAGAGGGAGCTTTAGCATCAGTGGGTGTCACTAGCCCAACAGGGAGGTCAGTTGGGAAATCAGTTACTTACTTCTCAATAACTGAGTTGCAGTGCAGCAGTGGGCAGCATGATGCAGCATGATGAGAAGTGGTGCAATGCGGATGCAGTGCTGGGATAAAGGACCAGCAGCAGCACGGATGCAGAGGGAGTTGTCGTACAGATGCAGCAGTGGCAGTGGCAGAACCATGGGCAGCAGTGCAGAGGATGTTGGGCAGGAAGGCCTAGCATCACCACAAGTACTGATGCCAAATGATCAGAGTAATACTTAGTGAGGAGTATTGCTAGAGCACAGTCCTCACTAAGAGGGAGTGTTGATTTGGGGTAGCATTGGATGTGCTCTAGCCATGAAATTTGGTGGAGAGGTTGGGGCACATGAGATATCCACTACCCAGAAAGGGTTTGGGCAAATTCTAAACAGATCGGGAGATATTAAAATAATTAATATTTTTAATGAAGTCCCTAAGTCTAAACTTAGGGAAAATAAAATATTAATGTGTATTAATATAAATTTGCATTAGAGTGGTCCAAAAGACATGGATCAAGCCAGATCTAATCTTCGTCGTTGATTAGGGACTTAATCTTGGCCGTAGATGTGTCAACAGGAAAAGTATAAGAGGAGGCTTGAGGGTCACCACTTTGAGAGCACACCAGAGTGATCAGTCATTCTATTCTCTAGAGCACAGTTTGCTAAGAGAGATAGAATCAGTGATCGGGAGAGCAACTGAGGGGCATTAAGTACAGAGAAATAGAGAAGGCAGAGATTGTGACAGGAGAGCAACGCAGCAGCCAAGGAGAGTGATGCAGAGCTAGCAAGGCCTCATGCAAGGCCACGCAGAGGCAGCCAAGTGTTGTGTAGAGCACCAGAGAGGCCAACTTGTCTGACGCAGAGGCCCAGAAAGCTGACGCAATGCCTCCTAGGGCTGACGCCGGCCAAGAAAGGCTGACGCAGGGCCAGCGTGAGACAAAGAGGGGCTGACGTAGTCTAGACTGGGCAGACGCTAGGGTTGCAAAGCAGTTTTGTGCTGAAGAGTTGCCGAAAGTATTTTCCAAGGTTTCAGCCAGGAGATTTCTCTCAAACTGTGAGGTATAGCTGCTAAGGAAACTCTTTGTTGGGTAGGCTAGTTTCAGCACCTAGATTGTACTCTGATATTGCTTAATAAGAAAACCCTCAGATAGTTGCACCAGTTTTCCCGCATTGGGCTTTTCCAAGGACGTTCGTCAAAAAATAATGGTGTCATGTGGTGTGTTTGTTCTTGTTTTTTTTAGTTGTTAATCCGTAATATGTTGAGCATGCACTGGTGTTTATTTTCAGTATTTACTTTGTAAATAACTTGTTAAAGAAAAAATAACAAGTAGGTAGGAATAAATAAAAGTGCATGAAGGGTTTCTAAACTAAGTAAACTTAGAAACTTCAACAAATCCCTTCTTTTTGAGCATACACGTTAGCCACAAACCTGGCCTTGTATTTCTCAACACTGTCGTCTACAGCGTATTTGATCTTGTAGATCCATCTTGAACCTACCACTTATCTGTCTTGAGGCCTTAGCACCACCTCCCAGACAGCATTTACCATTATGGAGTTGTATTCCTCTACCATAGCATCTAGCCAAACCTGATGTTGAGCGGCCTACTTGAAACTAGCAAGCTCTCCATCTGGAGCTCCTAATCCCTGATATCTATCTGGCTATTTTCGCTCCCTCTTATTGTTTCTTGGCACACCGATGAAGTCTTTTGCATCTCGCAGAATCTGACGAAGTTCCCTGCTAGTTCTTCTTGTGCCAGCAGGTGTTTCTGTTCACTCCTCCTCCTCATCCTGAGAATCTTCTTGTTCTGAGGAAGAATTCTTTATTTCTGTTGGTTGAAGAGGCTTAACCAACGTCTTCTCTTTCGACTACTCCTCAGAAGGCATCTCGCGAGATCTTCTAAAAGCCCTGTCCTCCATGAACTTTACATCTCATCGTACTACTACCTTCCTGCTCCCTGGAAGATAGATTATGTATGCCTTAGCATTCTCGCTATATCCCTTTTCCGCAGTCTGATCCAATTTCTTCCTCTTTTCTTCGGGTATGCGGCAATATGCTAAACTCCCAAATATCCTGAAGTCAGTCATTTTAGGAGTCCTGTTCTAAACATAGACTATTTTGTTGCATGCTCCCGCCCACAGGAATTTTGACATATCCTGATCATACATCATGGCCCTAGCTGCTTCTACAATAATTTTGTTCTTTCTTTCTGCTACCCCATTCTACTCCGGATTATAGGGAGTTGTCCAGTCTCTTCTGATGCCCTCCTTAGCGCAAAAATCAGTGAAGTCCTTATCGACATATTCTCCACCATTATCTGAGCGCAAAACTTTTATTTCTTCCCAGTCAGATTCTCCACCAACGCCTTGAACTCCTTGAATCGACGAAAAACCTCATCCTTGGTTTTCAGAAAATAAATCCAAGTTTTCCTTGAGTGTTCATCAATGAAGTTAAGGAAATACACAAAACCACTGAGAGTTTTGACAGACATAGGTCCGCAGATATCTAAGTGTATCAATTGTAGTACACTCTTGGCCCTGTGTTTGCTCCTAGGAAATGTTGCCTTAGCATACTTTCCTAGAGCACATCCCTTGCATACATCATCTCGTTCCGTACTCAGATCATGACTGCCTATTATTGCCATTGGTGATTCTAATTGTAATCTATACAACCGATTACTTTTGATCCCGATCTGCACTTTCTTTTCCCAGCTCGGGTGTTTGACGTATACCTTCTCCTTGATGAATATGGTTAATTAATCAAAATTAATTAAGTCAAGGTGTGAATCATCTAGAAACTCACACAGATCGACTTCAAGATGATCCTAGCTCTTGATTAAGATTTAATCTTGGTCGTTGGAATCCCAACAAAGAATTATAAGAAGTCGTCGATGGGCACTTGGAGAAGACACACCAGCGATTCAATTCCTTTGGCAAATCGATTTCCAGAGAGCAGCAATAGTTGTCGGGGAACCAGAAATCAAAGCAGAGTCATTGAGGGGCAAATACAGTGATCTAGAGAAATTTTTCCAGATCTATAGAGGCAGCAGCAACGGGTCGAGTTATTTCCAGCGAGGCAACGCAGAGGACTGCGTAGTTGATTCAGAAGAGCAACTCGATTTGGCAAGAGGAAAATTCATTTTCAATTCCAGAGGAGGAGCAGAGGGTCCAGAGTGTCGAAGAAGCGATTTCCTTAGCAGAGACAAGAAAAACAACTTCATCAGAGACAGTTTCGGGCTAGACGTCACAAGATTCCAATAGGAAAACTTTCTAAAGTAAAGACGTGTCATGACTGCCTATTATTGCCATTGGTGATTCTAATTGTAATCTATACAACCGATTACTTTTGATCCCGATCTGCACTTTCTTTTCCCAGCTCGGGTGTTTGACGTATACCTTCTCCTTGATGAATATGGTTAATTAATCAAAATTAATTAAGTCAAGGTGTGAATCATCTAGAAACTCACACAGATCGACTTCAAGATGATCCTAGCTCTTGATTAAGATTTAATCTTGGTCGTTGGAATCCCAACAAAGAATTATAAGAAGTCGTCGATGGGCACTTGGAGAAGACACACCAGCGATTCAATTCCTTTGGCAAATCGATTTCCAGAGAGCAGCAATAGTTGTCGGGGAACCAGAAATCAAAGCAGAGTCATTGAGGGGCAAATACAGTGATCTAGAGAAATTTTTCCAGATCTGTAGAGGCAGCAGCAACGGGTCGAGTTATTTCCAGCGAGGCAACGCAGAGGACTGCGTAGTTGATTCAGAAGAGCAACTCGATTTGGCAAGAGGAAAATTCATTTTCAATTCCAGAGGAGGAGCAGAGGGTCCAGAGTGTCGAAGAAGCGATTTCCTTAGCAGAGACAAGAAAAACAACTTCATCAGAGACAGTTTCGGGCTAGACGTCACAAGATTCCAATAGGAAAACTTTCTAAAGTAAAGACGTGTCAGGGTTGCTTGTGGAAGAAGGGCAATTCCCTTAGATAATTTTTTCCATATTTTCTTCCTGTTTGGATTGCCAGTTGGGCATCCATGGATAGTATTCAGATTTCACTGTTGTTTAATAATAAAAACCCTTAGTTGTTGCAACAGTTTTCCTGCATTGGGTTTTGCCGGGGACAATTGTTCAAAAATAACGGTGTCATTTTTATGTGTGTGCTAGTATTTTCTCAGTTCCAGTGCTATCTAATTTTCCGCAATTTTATTTGTGAAGGTTGCAGTGTGATTAATTTGACATTTGTTGTAACAAATAAATTGTTAAATTAATTAACAATTAGAAGAATTAATTCGAGTTGCTGCAATAGGATTCCAATTTTGAAATTTTCACAAGGTAGAGGCTTTTAACACAAGTATGCAGTTCAGCAGATGAGTTATTGAGAGAGACCGTAAGAAGACAAGAAAGAGGTGTTTCCTGATAGCACACAATTTTATACAGTCATATGGAAATTTTCATACAATCAAATTGACAGTACCATATGGATTCGTACAATGGTATGAAAGCCCTACAAGGTCATATGACAGCAGTGCAGTCCAGATTTCTAGTTTTCTTTTCCACATGTGTATCTCTCAAGCAAATTGTAGAAGCTCATGTTCGAGGTGTTTGGTAACTGTGCAGTGATGACCCAATGCCTTTTTTGCAATCAAAGGATTATGAGGAGTTAATTATAGGCTGTCCTGGTTTTCTGTATATAAATCTGCAACAAAAACTCAAAACCAGAAAGATAATACACTCAAAAGAACAAGAAATAGCATGCAACTAGTCAAACATAGTGTGCAAAAAATATCCTAACCAGAACTTAATTTACTTCTTCAATTGTATGACCTGCTAGAGGGATTCTAGTATTATTTGTTTGCTGCCCACTAACTGCGAACTGTAAAATCTGTAGAAAAATGCGGAAACATCAACCAATTCCCCTTAAAAATGACAACCCAAATAATGCCAAAGCACTCTAAATGAAAGATCTATGTGTGGGAAGACTAAGAGATGTTAGACTGACTTAATAGATCACTCCCAAGCCTTTGGAAAACAACAAATTGCAATTTCCAACAAGGTAGAAATTGAATTTCTAATGCCCAGGATCAAATCCCACTTTGTGCTGTGCTCAAAAAATTCCAGCAAAAAAACTTAACTAAGGAACAGTTGGAAATAATTATTATTTTGACTATAAATAGATAGATCAGCAAGTATATTGATATTACAGCCTACGTACAAGATTACAAATAAAAATACCTACTGAGTAAGAGTGTGGAACCTTGAAAAGACTTGCAGATATGTTCTACAACAGCAGGGAAAAATGCACATATGCAATAAAAATCTTCATCCAAAGTGAAAAATATATGTAATACTGGCTCAATAATCAATGTATCAAACCTTGGCTGAGATAGAACTTCAAGGTAAACAAACTACCTTTGCTGATCAGCATTTTAGCTTGACTGCTGGGGGAGCGTAATGGTACATAGGGTTTCTATGCCTTCTGTTTCACTCTTTACCGCTGCCGTGTGCCAGGATCTGCTTGGCAACTCTATTATTGATCCATGGAGTGGACACATTATGTCCAACTCCCTATTTCCTGTGGTTTGCTTCTTTCATTAGGATTCATCCCCAGAAATATGTTCCCTTGTGCACGGTGTTATCCCTCTTCCTTGTGATATTCCCACTTAGCAATATTGCTAAGGGAAATATCAATCTTGCCCAGTTTTGTCTTATTTCATGTTTGCACTTAGGAAATGTGGGTTCAAAGGTCCCACATGAATTTTGAAATTAAGTGGGGGCCCAAACATTAAGAAGGAAGGAAAATATTGCGGTTCTAGTGGAGCATGGTGGCCACCCCAGGGAGAATTGCGGCCCGCATATGGAAGACACTCTCATCGAAGCGAAGTTGGTGGGGAAAGTCGAGTTGGACCCACATGGGCATCTTGGAGGCTCTTTGATAAATAGAGCAAGATGCACTAATTTTGGGCATTCATTCATCTATTCAGAAATTGTGTCTTTGACATAGCATGCTTGAGCTGAAGCCAAGCCAAGTCTATAGTGTTGTTGAGCACACGAGTGTCTCCGAACGAAGATCTCAACCCTTGCTTTGGTGGACTTCAAGTGTCAACCCAAGGAGGGAGTCCTTCCTATACCAGTTCGTACCAACAGCAGGCAATGCATGTTGGAATTTCTAAGTCTATCTGTTAGAAATCCTTCATGTACTTTCTGATTTATTTCTTCCTACTTGTTCAGTTAATTAACAAGTTATTTACCATGTAAACACTGAAAATAAATACAAGTACATGCTCAACACATACAAATCATCAACTGAAGGAAAAACAAGAACACAAGTGACATCGTTATTTTTGGACTAATGTCCCTAGAAAAACCCAATGCGAGAAAACCGGTGCAGCTATCTGAGGGTTTTATTATTAAGCAGTTTCATAATACAATCTGGGTGTTAGAAATGGCTCACCCAACAGAGAATGCCCTTAGCAGTAGTACCTCTCATTCGGAGACAGATATTGCGGCTAAAAACCCCAGATGAACAATCCCACACCTCTCAGCTCCAATCTGCCCCACGAAATCTCCTAGCGTCGGCCTCTAGGGACTACATCAGCCTCTCTGGCCCATCAGCCCAACTAGCCCTTCATCAGCCTCTGCGTCACCCATGCTAGCTCTCCTCAGGCACAGTGCAGCTCCTAGCTGCCTCTCCGTGGCCTTTGGCTGCCTCTGTGTGGCCTCTAGTTGGCTCTGCGTCCCTCTCTCCCGGCTTCTGCGTTGATGCTCTCGGTACCCTCTCTGCCTCTCTGCTTCTGTAATCACTGCCCCTTAGCTGCAACTCTGATCACTCCTTCGATTTCCTCAGCAAGCCCTGGCCCAGAAAATTGAATTCTTGATCAACTCGGTGTGTTCTCCAAGTGACCCTCAAGCCTCCTCTTATACTTTTCTCGTTGACAATTCAATGGCCGAGATTAAGTCCCTAACCAACGGCTAAGATTAGATCTGGCTTGATCCATGACTTTTGGACCATTCTAACTCAGTTTTATATTAATTCACATTAATATTTTATTTTCCCTAAAGTTTAGACTTAGGGACTCCATTAAAAATATTAATTATTTTAATATCTCCCAAACTGGTTAGATTCTGCCCTAACCATTTCTGGGTATTATAGATCTCATGTGCTTTACCCTCTCCACCAAGCTTCTATGAAGACCACTAACACTAGCTCTAAATCCTAGAGGCAAGGTGCATCATCTGCTCTCTCGTGGATGGGTGCCTACAGGGCTCTGGTGTGCACATTAAAATATCCTAGAAGGGTGATGTCTCTAAGGGAGTACTGAGAGATGTATGTATAGAGGGAAAGGATAGGGTCTCCCTTGGATTCTCTATGATGTTTGAAGTGCAATGTGGTAGGCGAAATGTAGAAAATTGCAATGTATTTGTCTTAGAGTAGACAGCTAGTCTAATCAATCCAAACCCACAAAGATCTAGCACGCTCATCTGAAGAAACCAAAGTGATCTACCTCTAGAGGAAGTCTCGTACAAGACACGCCACACCCTTTAAGCCTCTAACGCTATTGAAACTTGTCTCCTGTCGACAAGACCATGCCCAGTGGTACCCATGAATTAGGCGTGGGTTTTGCATAGGACTCACAAGTCACTGTAAGGAAAAGGTCACGAGATCCAATTGTGTCATGAAGTGTCCTAGGGACAGCCAAAGTACACCATTATAGTTCCAACAACCAATGGAGATGGTGGACTTGTGCCCCCTATCAGGTCCTCCATCTGATGGCGAGCGTCATTTGGCCCATGGTCAAGGATATCCCAGAGTAGTTGAACCTTGAATGATGGATTTGAGATCATCAATAACTGCCCATCTCCCTTCTTTCTGTGCAAATGCAACCTGATCTCTAGATAACTTGAGTTTCTCCTGTTGGGATTTGGTGAATTCGGGATCATGATATATTCTTTGTGAGGGTGGGAGTGAGGTAAGTCTTCTCTTGGCCCAAATAGCTCTCATGCGGTCCTCGAAGGTTCGAAAACGAATAAAGAGTGTGGAGTTGGGCCCCAACCATACACGATCAAAAGTGATGTCCTTTAAGTCCAGTGTGTCATGGAGGAAATATGTACCCCACTGAAGGGGGCAAACCACATACTCTCGAATTAAGCTCTTGGGTATGACGGAGGCACTCCTCATTCAATTTTTCTTGCACAACCCCCTCAACCATTATAAGCGCAGGGTAGAGCTATACCATTGTTCCCTTTTACAAATAACTTCCACCCAAGAGTTAAGTGTTTGTTGCTGTTTTATCGCCTCTTGTTTAAAAAGTGCCTACAATGAGCACATTTCATTTTGTAGGTTCATGATGTGGGAGAGCTCTGTTGCAACATGAGAGAATCTATCAATGGGTTTTGTAAATGGATATCCTCGTTTTGCCTCAGTTCTAAGACCAGTTGTTTGAGGTCTACCACCTCAACCCAGAGTTGTGTATTTTCATGCTCAAGCAACTCTAGTTGCTGCAACAAATTTTTAACTTGGGACGTCTAAAATGTGACTTCTCATTTCATAGCTATAATCACGGGCCTGTATGTTCATCCTGGGTTACTATCGTCTTTGTTGTGGATCCCAACTTCATCACCAAGCTGAAATGTTGTTGGAGGGTCTTCCATTGGCAACAATAAATCCTTGCTCGCAAATACCTCTAAAACCTTGCTCTGAAACCCTTGATTCATGGTGGAACCCTCAATTTGTCACTACAAAGGATAGAGGTAAGCGCATCGGCATAGGGCAGAAAAAAACCAACATTGGACTTTACCACCCCACACACAGTACACACACCATTTTGACGCAGTTGCGATTAGAAATACTGGGTGTGAATCAGTGTTTCGTACAATTAGCACTTCATTAATCTTTTTCAGAGCATTAGTTAATCTTCAGTTATTATAATTACTCAGTAAAAGCAGTAAACAACAATGCAAAAGATACAAACAATATGCACAAGATTTTTATGTGGAAAACCCCCTCCGGGTCAAAAACCATCAAATGCTTTTCTAATAAATTCTTTAATCTTCAGCCCCAACTGAAAAGAAAAGTACAACTTCCTAGAATTCTAGAAAAGCATTCTTCTCCAGCTCCCAATGGAAGGACACCCCAACGCCCTGGTTTTATCAGTAGTCAACTGAAAGGATGCCCCGACAACCTAGCGAGCCACAACTCGCCCTAGCACCACCTTACCACCCTGAAGTATTTACAGGCCCCTACCTGTATGTGACTACATCCACTTGCCTAGCACCACCCTACCACCCTATAAAGACAAAAATAAAATAAAAGTGTGGACTCCCGTACCAAGGACAATGATCCACGTTACAACGATATTTTTCACTGAATTTTTTTTGACTGACCAACAACTCTAGGGCTTAAACCCTTGTCCCAACAAAACAAGAACCCTTGTCCAATAGCAACACAAACCCTTATCCCAAAAAAAATTTACTTTCTTCAACTCCAAGCAATGACACAAATTCCTTACAAATGCCAGCTCCCTTACAAGGGATACTAACCCATTTACAATGACGTATAATGTTTGACAAATAACACTGACTCTTGGACAAACTACTTACAAGAGTTACAATGTTTATACAAAGACTTGTTTAATGACCTGTCTCTTCTTCCTTGTTGCTGATTTTAAACTAGGTGATGAAACCGACGTATCTGGTGTACTGCAACACTTAGAGATGCTAATCTTTGCACTGTCCCACAACAATCTGTCCTTCAATAATGCTTCTGCCTCAATAATATGTCTACCCTGTTCTTGATGATTAGGTTGTACTGAACTGAAAAAAAAAGTCTTACTGCTTTGATATTTTTGATCTTATTGTCACTGCCTTCTTGTCTTGAATTCTTCTTTAGTACTTCACTGCTTGTTGTTCTTGTCTTCAGTGTAATGGTCAATCCTGCAAGAGAAGGTGTCCATACATCCCAACCCAAAAGAAAAATTCAAAATAAATCCTAACCTTAAATACTTACCTTTGCCTGCAATCACAAGACAGTTTAATAATAAAAATAATGACTCTAATAATTATGCAAATATTACAAAACAAATCTGCGCTGCCTTGATGCGATTTAGTGTCGCTTTGCTTGCTATACACTACTGCTTGACACTAATGACATATATATGTTCCTAACAGACTTAGAACGATACAATAACAGACCTCAATTCTAGACAGACTTAACATTTGGTATCAGAGCTTTGGATTCTAGGGTTTCGCTGCTCCAAACAGGTCATCGTGGCATTTTCTCTATAACTTTTTTTTTGCGACGTTTCAGAAGCTAAAACAAAAACCCATTTGAGAAGACATCACACTGAATCTCAGGTCCGAATTTCAGAGCTTTTCGCGCTATATTTTCGGTGATATGAACTGAGGAACTTGGTCCTTTTGCAAAATCCTAAATTACATTCAAAACAAGTGACCTGGGGAAAATCGTCATAAATTTCTCTCTGAGCATCAGATTGAAATTTCGTAAGAAGGTACAGAAAGAAGACGGGCTGTAGTTTCTTGTATATATTTTTCAAAGCCAAAGGTCAAAATAGGGACACATGGCACGTCGTACAAGTTCGCTCTACAGAATTAGTCTATAATCAGGTCACTGTGGGAGATTTGGCATAACTCTTCATTGGAGAATCCAATTGGGGTAAGACTGGTAGAATTGGAAAGAGGACACAGAGGACTACTACAGGTCGTAGTTTCAGAACTTAAAGATCTGAAAGTACAGAGTTACAGTCATTTCAAGATCAAGCTCCTAAAATCAAGAAAAAGCAAGATGAGGAAGTTTGATGGCA
>APFE031605788.1:164028-181772 GCA_000404065.3 Pinus taeda | reverse complement strand
ATGTTATCACTCAGGTTGTTCCGTGCCTCCAGAAGGGAATACGACTGAGGTAACCACTAACCAATCTTTTAGCTGCAGATCCTAGCCAATCTGCAACCAGAGAGGGCTCTCTCTTTATGATCTAGATTTGTTTGATTATATGTTAGGCTAGTTATGAAGCACAAGTTTTGTTTGGTGTTTGGAAGATGACATTCAATAGAGAAAGGCTGTAATATGAGAGAAATTCAGACCATTGGGTTGATGGAGTCTAATGGAAATGAACCTCTGGGTATGGTTCCTTTGGTAGTAGGAAGATTACAGAGCAAGATAATTAAACACAGAACAACTTTCAAGCTAAAATAAGATGAAATGAAGTCAAGGAATGAAAGGAAACCAAGAATATTTCATTATGTTAACGGAGGGAAATTGTGAAAACATTATCAGGGAGCAGTTAAGAATTCCTTGATGATATTTAGAGTGGAAGAACCAGGGAGACAAGAGCAGTCAAGAATTCTTGCCTATGCTAGTCCTGTGGAAAACATAAAAAATTACAGGAACTGAACACAGAGAACTGCAAAGTAAATTTTGGGTTATCCTTTTTTCCTGTAACTTAGAGCATGATATTTAGATGATAAATAAAACACATATACAGTAACATGAGAGTAAAGAAAACTTATTGATCCATGTATTAACACGAGAATTATGCAATACATCCTTCTGCCATCAATTCCACAACCAGCAAGTTCACCAACACATTATTCCAACAATTTTTATTTCAGAAGAGTTCTCAAAACTTATAGAGCATGTCTAAAATGATATTCACCAGCCAACAACAATACATATCTTCAGAAAGTATTTATAAGAAGTTTACAAAAGATCCGGTAGGAAAATATCAAGTAATAAATTTATCCATCTACTTTGGCAGGAGCAATAATTGATGTGGAAAATCGCTCAACAATGAATGAGGAAATAACTATGTTGTAATGGTTGTTTTATGTGTCCCATTATTGCTGAATTTTTGGCTCAGATAGTCGGTTGATGGCTGCTTCCCTGATTTGCATTCCTGATGTGTTGTCACTTGCTACCTGTGCTCGAGTTTGTTTCGCCTTCTTAGTGCAAATTCCATCCTTGATTGATTTGATTTTCTGATAGGAGACCCTTATATTACCATTTACCTGTAATGTAGACAATTTACAAAAAGGAGAATCAAACTACCTTGGTAAGACCTCCAGCATGCTTTGCCACCATTGATCTGTTGGTAATTGTTGCTTTTTCAATTTAATCAATGTCTTATCAGCTTCAGTATACCTGTAGTAATTTGGTTGGAATTCAAAGATATGTGCTATCTCATGCTCAATAAAAAACAAACTTTCCAGTTTATCATATAAACTTTGTCCAGAGGGAGGCACTGTCTCTTTTGAGCTGCTTGATGATGCTGTAATGTGATTGGTCACATAGGTATTTAGCCTGTGAGCATATTGTTCCTGTTTTAACAACCTCCCATTGCTAGTGAATAGGCTGTGTAAACCTTTGCTCTGTAATACTGCAAGTTTCTGTCTGAAGGCATCTACCTCTGTCTACATTTCTTGACATTTTCTTTCTACAGTTTGAACAAAATTCCTCATAGTCAGCACCTTCTTGACTCTCAAAATAGTCTTTGTCCTGTTCTAAATGTCTAGAGATGCTAATTGCTCACTGGTATGAGTATTCAAAAAATGAATCAATTGATTGGCTTGCTCAGGCTTGTTTTCTAATAATGCTCTGGCCTTTTGATTTCCGTATTGAGCTACCCTTATCAATTCTATTTGGTCAAAAATAGTTTGTATTGTTGTCCATTGATTAGCAATAGATTGGCCAATCTTATCCCACAAAATGGTCTTGATTTCTGTTAGAGTTCTATGAAGAGTGAGGTCCTTCTCCAAGGATTTTATTTTATTCTCTAAGGCCTTCACTTCCCTTGTCTTCTCAGCTACAGTCATTTTTGATTTGTCATAACTTACCTCAATTTTGGCGAGTTTTTCCTTGGTTTCTTTTAATTCTGCCATTTGGATTTCCAAAGCCTTTATTTCTTTCATCATCTCTTCCATGCTCAAGCTAGCATCTTGTATTGCTGCTGATGTAGTTGCTGCTGAAGACGAGGTACCTACTGTTGATGCTGGATTAGTGGGAGGGGCTGTTATGGTGACTGTTGGAGGAGGAACTGTAAGAGTTGGAGCTGTTTGAGCTGGCTGAGAGGCCAACTCCTCCTATTTTCCTTGTAGTGCTACTTCCAAAGCTTTCTCTGTATCCAACAATATTTGATTCATCCTCATTAATAAACTGACCACATCCTCCTCTTCTTTTTGCTGTGCCACCTCTGTGGTCTGAGGGTGTATTATAGCTAGCAACTTAAGTTGTCTTCTCAGGGCTGCTATGTCTTCCTCCTTCTTTCTTATTAAGGCCTGTGCGCCTTTGGGATCCTTGGGATCATGTCCCAATTCTATGATAATCTCTTCCAAGGATTTTATTCTATTATCCTTGGCTAATGAGGAGGCCTTTTCCAGCTCTAATTGGGCATAAGTGTTGTACAATGAGTTCTGCAGTTTATGAGCCATTAATGCTTTGCCTGCCAAGGTGGAGTATACCATTTCTCCGGCCCGTTTGTGTAACTTAATCTGGTCCATTGGGTGGATGTATTTAGCAAGAACTTCCAGATTGGTCTTGATATAATCAACAACTGACTGGGGTTGCTGTATGGTGGGCCTGAAATGACTAAGGGTCATCTTCCCTGCTTGAATATCATAGGCTGCCATTAGCCTTTGTTGATTGGTGGGAGCCATTCTCAACAATTGATTATATAGCTGGAACCTCACTGGATCATTTCTGGCCTTGATTTCTGTGAATGCTCTCTTGATGTCAGAGCCTTGCTTGCTCTGTTGCTTGGTGGATGTAACCCCAGGCTGTCTCTCTTGCTCCTACTGAAATGAGCTAGTAGATGTTTCCAAAAATGGAGGGATCTGTTGTTCAGATGTTTCCTCACCCCTAAGGTTGCCTATTGTTTCCTCTGTGAACTCTTCTTCAGATTAGGGGTTTAGCCTTTGCCTCTTCTCACCTTGCTAATCTGTAGATGTCCTTGTGGGTGTCTCTTCTGGTCTGTCCCTTTTCTTGGCTCTTTCCTCATTAAGAGGAGTTTGTAACACAGGGATCTCTGTTGCCTTTGCTTGTGTTGAAGGGCCCTGCTCTTGACCCTTTTCCTGGGCTGTAGATGGCTTATCTGCCTTTGTATTTTGCTACTCCGAATGTTGTACTTCTTTGCCTTTTGCTGCAGGTGGAGTGGTCTCTTGAGCAGGTTGTTGTGAAGGTGTGGCACATGATGTGCTCATTCCAATATGTTGAGGTAGTGTGAAAGGGACCTGTCCAAAATAATCCAGGTCAATTCTCTTCTCAAAGTCTTTCATTTCTTTTTCTAATCTCTCTTCTTCAGTAAGCTCTTCAACTAGTGTGCCCCCTACCCATTCCTGTCGATTAGCATATTTTTCAATTTGAGGGATTGGTTGGTGCACATATCCTGAAAGCTTGTTTTTGACTCTTCTAAAGCTTATGAAATGTTCAGGGTCATATGGTGCCCAATAAAAACTTTGTTTAAGCATAAGTTCATCTCTTAGCATCTTGTCTGCATCATTCCAGGCTTCTTCCCTCTTATTGAAGACAAAAGGTCCCAATTGATGTCTTATCTTCAGCTGTGCCTTTTTGTTTTTACCATGGAAATGAGTCAAATATGCACTACTAAATTGCCTGAAGTATTCCAGGGCAAAGAGTCTCATGGGGACTTATTTCGGCAGCTTGTAGGGGGATAATTCATAACCATAAATCCTGATCACTGTATGGTTTTAGTAAAAATACCAGTCACCAATGCTGTAGCCCCTTGAAAGATGTAAAATTCTCTACATTTCAGCAGTGAGCCTGCCAGGAGGAGTCATCATCAACAGGGAAGTGGCTGGGTAAATGAACATGTCAATGAACTCATAATATGTATAAGGTGAGAGGTGAACTTCATGGAAAACTTAGGTCCAGAAAATGACAGATCTCCTCTCTCCTTTGGAGTCTAGTTTTTTAAGAGGAACTTGGAAACTATCAGGATGATAGTACATCAGCAGATGATATATATAGGATGTATACTTGAACACTCTTTCTCTCTCCAAAATCATAAATTTCTCATGGATTTTATTTGCTATGAAGGTGGCATAGTCATACATGACAGCAAGGGGCTGTCGTGGAGTGAATATGGACATCAATACAAACACAATTTCATCAACAAACTCACTGGTCCTAGAATGTAGGATATCATGTCTATTAGGAGTTTCCCTGTCTCATTGAACGAGACTTGATGATAAGGAGGAGGATGATCAGGCTGGCACTGTGGTAGCATAAACAACTGACCTAGTCTTGTTATTTCTGAGCTAGGCAGCTTTGCACCTTGATAAATAAGAAGTGTCATGGTGAGAGGAACCAGAGGCTGAGTTGGCTCAAAGTTCAACATCTCATTTATGGACTGGGGAGTAATATAGAAGAGTATAGATCCAGATGGAGTTAGGATTGCTCTTTGTGTGGGATCATAGTTTGCACAGCATAAATGGATGAAATCAGGTAGCACATTCACTAAAGGGAGGTAATAGATAGGGATATTGGATTACCAGATTCTCAGGACATCAATGTTGGTTCTGTGGCTATTTCTAATTTGTCAAAAGGTTTGCAGGTGAGACTTGAGACCCATCATATCCTTAATCTAGAAGTCCCTGTCTGCCAGAGGTAACCATTCTAAGTCCTTATGTGGTGCATTCAAAGGTGCAGTGTTCAGAGCCACTGGAGCCTCCATGGTTCCATTGTCTGTGTTTTTTATTGGAATGTAGGTTTATGCAACAACATAAAACATAATACTGGCTCTGAGGCTTTTCTCGGGAAATTGCAGATTGCGTTTTATCTTGTAATCACCTCACTAGGTAACATTCATGGTAAGAAAAATGAATTTTGCAGAGTTTAGTCGGGAAGCTGGTAAAACAGTGGAAATGGCGCTCCTTTTGCGGGTGTTTTGGCAAATTTAACTCAATATTTTGGCATTTCTTGGATTCTTTTTGCAGAGGATAATTACAGACAGGAGGCTTGGAAATAAAACTTTGGTAAATTCTTGTTTTTATCAGCTCACTGTGTTTTTATCTGGGGTTATAGACTGAACTTGTTGGATGTGTGAGTGGAATGTAGAGAAAATGAGCTTAAATTCAGCTCGATGGGCGAATTTGCAGAGGGAAAGACAGTTCACAAGATTACTTTTGAGAAAATTGGGTATATTGGTGACTGTAGTGCAGAGGTACAGAGGCAGCACTGCGATTTTGGGTAGAATTTTGATTATCCGAGCAATTTTTATAGAAAAACTTGGAAAAACAGGGTTTATGAGTAAATTGCAGATAAATATTGTTTTATGGACGTCAGGTGTGAAATGCGGTTGCAGATTGAGCTGAGGGGGCCTAGTTTGCAGAGTGAATTCGCCTAGGTGGCAGACTGGAACATTGGTGTTGAATTGGACGTAATTCACATGCACAGACTCTGCAATACAATGAATAGAAATAAACAAAAAACCATCACTTTCACGGGTTTTTAACAAAATTTGGACTTTTTCGAGCTTTTGGTGCTTTTTGGGGATGACATCAGCATGATGTAGGTTTTGTCCAGTAGTGGAGTATGGAAGGTGGCGTGGTCACTGATGTGGACGGATGACATGGCGGACACGGTGGATGAAAAGTAGCGCGAGTGATGACGTGGTGCTGACGCGATGATGATGCGGGCAACGAGACCGGACGACGGTTTATGGTATTCATCGGACCGCTTTTGGTACGGTGGCGGTTTATGTCAGAGCGGGCCCGATGCAATAGGAATGCGACAGGTGTCCCCGGGTACGGCAGGAATACTGCTGTCCATTGGGTACTAACCTCCGGACATCGGGGCACCTCCGATATTACTGTGGTTCGTTGGATCTAGAGGGGTCGATCCAATGATTGACGGGAAGGCAAGGTGGCAGAGGTTTATGAAAAGGGGCCTGCGTATTATTTTAATGTTTGTGTAATGTTCCGCGGGGGTTGCAAACTTTGGGTTATCGGGGTAAGGTTATTTAATTAACCAAATGTTAATTAAAACCCAATTTATTGCACGGAAGATTGTGGTTATTTATTTGACCAAAGGTCTAACAAATCCCGGCGGAACACGTGGTGGGTTGTCATTGGCCCTAGGTGGACCAATGACTCCCAAGCAATTTAAAATATAGCCATATTAGGCTGGGGCGGGATATGTATAATGTTTTTGGGTTTTTTGTTTTTTATATATAGTAGGGGTAGGGAAACTTTATATAGGATTTATACAATAAAGTTAGGGTGTTAATATGGCAAATGATAGGGAAATGCTAAGTTTATAAGGCAAAACTTACGTTTTTTAGGAAAATGAAAGGGAAATGGGATGATTATGTTACACAAGAAATGTGGCTTGTTTTGACCAAGTAAACACAAAATTTCACTTAGTAATTCTCAAAAAATGAAATGAATTAGGACCATTGAGCAAATCCCAATATCCCTAGGGGATGTTAGTGAAGGTTGTTGGGAAAATGAGAGGGGAAAATTAGTCATGCTCCACTGAACTGTAGCCACTTCGCCACGATGTTTGTGATACTCATTAAAACTGAATACCAACCTGCTTCTGCAACATCATAATTATCTGCCTACCTAGCCTAATACACCTAACATTTTTTCTTCCTTTGATTGGGTGCATTTGAACCAGCAAACCCTGCTTTTCCTCTTTTCTTTTGGCTGCCCTCCTATCTAAATCTATCCTTATCTCTACCAAGGGCTCAGATTGAGTAGTTGGGCCCTTTAATTCTCTATCTCATCTAGTGATCTGCCAAGCTTGAACTGTTTGAGCAGACCTTATTCTCTATTCTAAAACAAGAAATTTAAACATGATCTAGCCAGGGTTAAACTCTCTGGCTATTCATCAACTGTGAGAAAGTCAGTGATTGCACATTCTGAACTTGCTATACAACATGTAGTACAGTAGTAGCATTTTAACAGGCCACTTCCATGGTCTTTCTTTGGGATTCCTTTCCTTTCTCTTTTTCTTGAATTTTTGATTTATTGATAATATGGAACCTTTGCAGCATGGAAAGGATGATCATATTTAGCATTTCCACAGTCTATCACGAAAAATGACACCTATTGGTATAGGAACCTAACAAGTAAAAAACAAATGTATAATTAAATTTTAAAAATATAAGACTAAATTCCTAAAATTTAAAAATAATTTTGAAAAATATATATATTAGTTTAAAAAACATAGTTAATTGGAATTTTAAAATACAAATATTAATCTAAATTTGTTTTATGATAATTTTTCATAATATAATGCTCAAAACCAGCACAACTCATTCTAAAGATTCGAAAACCCGTCTAATGCATATTAACATTTTGGAAATTCAATTTATTATTATTATTTTTATAACATTTTTTTGAGTTAATTACATTAAACATTTCTATAATTATAAATATTTTAATAATATAATTAATCTATAATAGTAATTTTGGGCACATAAAAGATCACGCATCAATCTAACAAATATATAATTAATTTTTGGGCAACATAAAATCACCCTAAGGATTAACAAATTTTGCATTGCAATCTTCATAATTATAAATATTTTTAATAATTTTTTTTTTCATCTTTATAATTATTCTTTTCCTTTAAATTAGCCACAAGAATGGTCTCTTAAATCATAAATACCATTTAAAGAATGGTCTCTTAAATCATAAATACCATTTAATTTTGTGCAACTCTTTGTAACGATTAAACACCATTCAATTTTTAAATATTTTGTAAAAGTTTAACCATCCATACGTTTGAATGCTATCGTGTATATATATTGAATATTTGTTTGAGAGCTACGCTAAAGTTATTGCTCTCTTTATAGTTGGGAGGGCATTAGTCTTCATAGCAATGAGAGTTTAATTTCAATCATAACCTTATAAAATTAATTCCTCAAGGATGTTAACCTTCCATTTGCTTGGCAATCCAATATAGAGAAGATAAAACATATTTATATGGAAAATCACAGAATAGAAAAAAATATGAAAATAAATATAAAGGGTAGAAAATAAAAGAGTAGGAACATGAGAATTAAAGCTATAGAGTATAGGTGTTTATATTAATAATCCAAAAATAATGTAATATTTACCAATAAGTATACGGGGTAGAAAATAAAAGAGTAGGAACATGAGCATTAAAGCTATAGAGTATAGGTGTTTATATTAATAATTGAAAAAACAAGTTGTTTTGATGGGAAATTTTTAAATAAATAGAGTTTTAATATAATGATAATAAGTTGACAAAATATTACATTATGATCTAGACTGGGTTATTATGTTATTTTCCATATATTTATATGTTTTTAAATTGGAAAAATTAGAGAAATTAGCTCGTTGGGCCAATTTTACTAGTGGGTCCCAATGTGGAGAGTTGGGGTATGAAACCTTCCAGAGTCATTTTGAGCCATTAAATAATGTTTTTTTGGATAAAAAATATCCCACTTAAGTGTAGGAACCCATAATGATTTTCTATACTTAGAGACCCTTCCAATGGTGCAAAAAGCACATGAATCAGAGTTTGTATGCAAAGGTTATGCCTCCCACGAGTCGACCTACCATGTTTTCTCACCATGGTATGGGTGGATGTCATGTTAGTCATCGTTACTCATGCATGAGAGGCTAGCCATGTGGGGTCTATGAAGAAGATTCTAGAAGCCTGAAATTTATAACTCTAGTTAATAGTTAAAGGAGTCAAGCCTAACCCTTAGTTGGATTTCAAGTGATGTTAAAATCGAGACACAAAGAGGAGAGAGGGTTAAATTCTATTGGATTGTGTCTTGTTCCATAGTAGAGCAGAGCAACTGGAAGTGGGATTTAGAGAGTATAATAAAGGGAATTAGTGGCCTGTAGTATCCTCTGAGGCCATAGGTCTCAAGTAACTTCATAAAGAGTGTCTTCTCCTTTGTAATTGTATTTTTCCATTCCAAAGAGAAAAGAGAAGAGAGGAGCCTCACCTTCTAGGTGTAATCACCTTCTAGGTGTAATGGTGTTTTGGAGAAAATATTTGTGTTTATTGTGTATGGTGTGTGATTGTATTTTTTTCTCTATTTCTTTATTTTATATATTACATGCATAAACAAAAAATTAGTAATTAATAAATATGGGATATAAACGAATTTAACCTTAGTATAGATTTCAGTTTATTTTATCATATTTGTTGTGATGATTTTTCCAGTGGAATATCCATGATTATTTATTTTATCATATTTGTTATGATGTTTTTTCTAGTGGAATATCCATGATTGTTTGCATATCATATTGGTAATAAAGTTGGTTTATTTGGAAAAACTTCATGGGAAGTTATAAAGGATCTAGGAAGTGGTGTAAGTAGAAAGTCGCAGAACCCTAACCATGGTCGATGAGTCTATTCACAATAATCCTAATCCAACATAAGAGAGGTTGGAAGTGTAAGTTTTTGATATAAAATGCAATACGAACCTCCTTATGGAAACTCTCACAAATAAGCTTGGAATTGGAGAAGATGGAGGTTTCAATGTAGAGGTTAAATGTGAGGCAAAATTGGTGGATCATGAAGACTCAAAAGTGGAGTCAAGGAAAGAACCCAAGAAATCACAACCGAGTTTTAGTTACATTACCCATTCACAATCCCTATTTAATATGGAAGTGGATGTCGACCTAATACCAAGGTGAGATTAATGCCTTAAAATTCAAACATGAGTTGTTGTAATTAGAAGTAGGTTTTAGCATTCACCACATAGATGAGGAACAAAAAATATCATTTTTTAGTTTGAAGTAAGAGGACCATGGCTAACCTAGTGGAAAATCATACAAAGACACTTAACTTAGAGGGTGATCCCCCAATAACTAAGTGAGTGGAATTAAAAACCATGTTGACGGGGGTTTAATGACCATAGTCAACAAGGGAGAAGTGGTCTAGACCAAAGCTCTTTAAATAGTCCAAGTTGTTTGTTGTGGTTACTCTCAATAGGTTTTAAGGCTCCATTAGCCTTTGGATCCTTCCTCTTATGAAGAAGAAAACCAAGGGAAAACTAATGCTAACCTATATTATCTATTCAAAACCTAAAGTATTGTTGATATACCTAAAACTTCTGGTTAATAAATAATAAAATACAATAGACATGTTAACTAATATAATGTATACAGTAAATCTAAACAACTAGTTATGTATGTAAAATTATTAGTTAAAGAAATACAATACAAAAAGCTGATTCTCGTTAGTGGTAAAAATACAACGAGTTATGTACAAATAATATTAGAATTGTGATAAAAACAAATGAGAAGACAAGTACTGAATGTACCTCATTCAAAGATTTTTATATTTATCTCTACAAGAATATTTATGAAACACGATCTAATTTTGATTTATATATGTAATTATAAATGAAAATGAAAATTAATTCTTCATGCAAATAAATGAGAAATAAGTAACTACAAAAATGTAAGTTCCTTATCCTCTTAAACAAACATTGATCAAACTGTGTTTGTTTTAATAATTAGCATCAAGAATAAATGCAAAATAAAATTCATGCATTCTAATTACTATTTCTTGGCTAAGGTGTACATAAAAGGTAACTGTAACAATCTCTTTAAACTTAACATATTTCCAATCACTTGTTTATGAGTCAAAACGATAAAAAAATAATGAAATAATAAGGTAATTGTAACAAACTCTTTAAATTTAACAATTTTCCAATCCCTTGTTTATGTGTCAAATCAATAAACAAATAATGGAATAACATTATAGGTAAGAGATATTTACTGTAGAGACATCAATTTAATTCATAAAGAAAAGATGACATTTCTTAGTAATCTAAATCTTTGGAATTAATTCACAACAATCTAGATTATACAAATGTCCATATCAATTACCAATATCACGACACAAGTCACTAGAGAATGATATTGGTTGAGCGTGAATAAATACAAATTGAATTAATGTGAATTAAAAAAGAAATTTAATAAACATGTTGCCCGTTTATAGAGTCAAATCTCAACACAACAGACTTTCATATTCTAAATCTTAAGAAATCAAATTACAAAACATGAAGAACTTGACGATAAGACAAAAAAGACCATGGAAGGTGAAAATGATATAAGTATATATGAATGAATTAAATGAGGTCCATAAAATTACAATGATAATTAAAGGTATTCCACAATCACAAAAAAATTGATCAATATTTCCTCTCTCCCAAATCCCCCCCTAACTATTTGGATTTGGGAGATTATATACAAGTCGAGAGCCTAATTCTTCTTCAAAACTAAATTCAGAAAATAAATTGGTCTTGATGAAATTAAGTTATACTATTTGTTTCACTAGCTGGTCATGTTAGGGTCCTATAATTTATAGGGTCTCAAGGTTATTGGGTATCTCATATTTGACAGATATCATATTGTATAGAGAATTTTCGGCAAAATCACATAGATATTCTTTTGTTGACGCGTTTCGAACCAGCCAGTGTGGTTCATCGTCAGGACAAGTTGAAGATCCAATCTAGCTTAGCTTGTTAAATATGTTCATAGATTTCAATATTCAATTGATTTCACAGAAAAAAGGAGAAAATAAAAGAAAGAAAAGAGGGTATTAAAAAAAGAGAGAAAAAGAACAAAAGAGAAAAAAATGAAAAGAAAGGAAAACCCCAAATATTGTTCAATTCATATAGTCTAAGCATGATTGAACAAATTTCAAATTCTATTGACAGAGTAGAGAATAAAGATCTACCAATCAGTTTAAGCTTGACAATTCAGTAGCTAGGTAGAAATGAAATTGGTTCAGCTGTTCAATCCAAACCAATAGGAGAGATAAGTGAAATAGTAGGTTAGAAATAAAAAGAGAGAAAGTGAAAAAGGGTTTGCAAGTCCAAATGCACCCTGCAAATGAAAAAAGGAAAAAATGTTAGATTAAAAAGATAAAGGGTAGGTAGATTGAAAATAATTACAATGGGAAAAAGACATGAAAAATTCCTTTAATGTTTTATGAGATAGTCCATGTACTTCCCTAATGTTGGAAAATAAATAAGAAATGGAAAGGAGGCTTATACTATTACTCCTAACTTTATGTTACTCTCCGCCCCACTTTTTTCATTTTCCTACCCCACCACTCACATCACGTACCTGTCATGTCAACTATTACCCACCCCTCAGCTCTTATCTAATCCTCACACTCGCTATTCGATCCAATAGCCCATATGATTTTCCATCCCCCCCTCACCCTCCGAACATTAATGCCGGGGGGGCAGGTCAAAAATCAGTGGTTTCGGACCATTATGTGTCACACTGTCGCGATTTTGCACCCCCCCACTCATTCCACTTACCACTTCAAGGGCCCCACGAAAAGAGGTTTCCGCGTTCCACTAAACCACCTCCTCTATCATGACCGTTTTCCCATCCTGCCACCCTATCCCATCCACCTATCACCTCCATTCCCACAATATACCATTGTGCATTCAATTGGCTGGATCGTCAGCCAATGTACTCACGTCACTTCAGGCCAATCCAACGGGAATGCTCCAAAATCTACAAATACACCATCTCCCACCCATTTACAAACTTTTAATGTGTTCTCTTTACTTACAGGTGAAATTTAAGATTTGTTCAAGCATACACAAAGAAGCAGTGAACACACTGAAACAATAACAGAGTTGTAGAAAGCTTCATTTTTCTTCTTTTACCAGACATCCCCATTCTTGAATCCCACTTTATGTTCACCCCCTTTCTTTTTCCCTCTCTGAGTTCCCTCTTCTTTACATTCCTTTTTTGTTGTAGTTCACCTGTAAATTCAATACAGTCCAGGTTTAAAAATTTGCAGAAGATAGCCATGCCACCCTAGAAGAAAGAACATGAGATGTTCAATCCAATGCTGCACCCACCACTGGACTTGGAACATATTCCATTGGCATATAGAGACTTCAAAATAGATGAGACACTTTTAAAATTTGATCTCTTTGACATCTACTGCTGGTGGGAGGACAAATTTGTTGATGAAATGGATGATATAGGACTTTGGGATACCCATTTTCCATTCTATATTTTTCCCAAAACCCATAGCCACCCAGAACTAATCAGAAAATGCTAGTCATGCTATAACACACCACAAAGGGCAATAATAGTCCAAGCAGAAGACATACTATTCACCATAGATGCCAAATCCATAATGCAAATGATGCAAGCTCATATCATTGAAGGAACTTCTCCTTTCTCCCATGAAATCCTCAGTGAAATGTACCGGACTAGACTTTGAGAAAAGAGCTAAAACCTTGGAACTCTTCATGACTGAACAAACCTCACTGCCTAGCAAAAATCCTCCTTATTCCTCCTCTACCTTCCGTGATAGAACCAGGCATATAGTCACTGTGCTTTCATATTTGCTAGGCTATTATTAGATCAATGGCTTGATGAGGCTATAATAGGTTTCCTATCCATATTATGAGCATATTCAAAGTCTTCTATCCTATTTAATTTCGGTCAATTCCTAGAAGAAGCCATCCATGAGCAATTTGTAAATTTAATCACAGAGGAAGTGTTTTAGTACTCTTCAGTATTAGTATACATGTTTGTTTATTTTCAGGTAGACAGATTTAAGTTTACAATGAGCAAGTTAAATGAAGAAGGTGAACCCCAATATGTCATTTTCTGGACAACCTTAGTGATGAAGGATCAGAAGGACTTCACCTACAAGACATTTATAGAATTTTTTTTCATCCAGCTATGAGCCTCCTCAGTGGAATTGTAGAACCCAGAATCCATGAAGAAATTAAAAGGATTATGTAGTTGATAGACCATGCAAGAACAAGAGATTGGTACTTATACCAAAATTACACAAAATTATGGGTATATGGATGTGAGTTGGCCCCTTACAAGCTACTAAAGCTCCTCCCCATGAGGACCTTTGCACTTGAATATATCAGGCAGATGATCAATACAACTGAAGTACATTTTGTGGCAGTGAAGAACAAGTCACAATTTAGGATCAAGTCCTAGATTGGTCCTTTCATTTGCGACAACAGGGCAACAGGTGAGGAGGCAAACAAGAAATTGAAGGAAATGAAGTTCACCCACAGTTTCATATGGTCCAATGACCCATGGTTCATTATCTACAAGGAAAGGGTGGTGAACAAATAAACACCCTATATTCACACTCAAAGGCCTGAAATAGAGAAATTTATGAACCAGATTGAGTGGATGCCTGACACCTTGCAAGAAGTTGAGGAACAAATAATTTCTTCTTCAAGTGCATAGACTCCTAGGTAGTAAGAAAGATAGAGTAAAGAGGAGAAATGAGACAAGGGTAAGGAAAGTGAGAAAGAAACAATAGGGAAAGGGCCGAGAGATAATTAGTCACCAGGGACTGATACTTCTATGAAAGAGTTCAGATTAAAATTTAGGAAAAATGCAAGGATACACATTGACATAGGGAAGGAATCACCATAGAAAACAATCATTAATATTAGTGATATTACTGACTCATCCCCAGAAGGAGGTCAATCTCTTCCTACCACTCCGATGTTAGAAAGGCAATATAATCTCTAAGTATCCACATCTACTAATGTAAAAGAGGGGACCATCTTTGATACTTTCAGGGAGATAAAAATCAGGAATGAAATGTTAAAGAAGAGTACTTATGCTCAATTCTGGAAGCAAAGTTCTTATTCTCAAGGTAGAATCCTCTCAGCTTTTGATATAGAAAAAGGAAAGATGCATATGGCATTCTTGGAAGCACAAACGATAGAACCTAAAATAACATCTGATTACAAACATACCTCTTTTGAGTTTTATGCTAGAAATGTTCATCCTATTGATTATCTGGAAATGCACAAGAAAATAGGTGAAATGATCTCCTCTACTCTAATCAGTACCTCTACGAGTTTGTTTAAAATGCAGGTGTCCTTATCAAATGCTCAATCTCAGTTGAAGATGGAAAATATTTTATCTCAATCAAAAGGAAACATAATTAAGTCTTTGGAAAACTTAGTGGTGAAAATTGGATATGATCCCTCAGATGTGAAAGTAGCATAAGAGATAATTAAGAAGAAGGAGATTGATATAGAAACCTTAAAGAAGTAGCTCAAAAATCCCGCAACACATGGTCCCTTGACCAAAGAGATAGAGGAAACAAAGAGTCAGAAGGTCGAAATGATGAAATTAATAATGGAGTAGTCTCTCTAAATAAAGCAAATGGAAACAAAAATGGAGAAGATGGTACAAGAGAAGGAAAATGAAGCACTGTTGGACAACACCACTATGGAGGCTCTCCCTCTTACAACTATTCCTACAGACAGTCCAACAACTATTGCTACAGGGATAGAAAGCAATACATAACAACTAGCCAGGTCCATGGAGAGCATGAATCTTCAGACAAAGGAGATCAAGAGACTAGAAACCCAAGTCAATTTTCTATAGGACCAAATAAAAAGAGCTGAAAGTGCACAGTTAGTGGAGATGCATAGGGCACAAACCTTAATCGAAAATTTGCAAAAATCTAAAAAGGAATCATCCATTGGTAACACTCTAGGAAGGGTGAAAGAGATCATTTGGAACAACATCATCAATGGCATGAATGGGATCTCGCCCAACATCCAAATTATATTTGAACAAAAGGAGTTAGTTGAAAAATCTAAGGAAGCTATTTCATCCACTAACCTAGAGTTGGGAGACATGCCAACAACAACCAACAAAATCATTAAATTTCTCAATTCAAAGAATAGGTATGAGCTAGAAGAGCTGGGAGTAGCAGACAGGACAAAAAATATTCTAAAGTTGAAAAATGTATTGACTAAGAAGAACTTGAATGTACAACGAGAAGAAACATGCCAGAATTTGGAGCTGACAATGAATAGGTTTTTCAATAGAATTGAACCTTTAACATAGAAATGTCTCTCTTCTCTGTTTGTTATTAACGACAAACTTATGGTCAGAGAAGATTATGTCAAGAGGCTCAAAAACATAACGAAGGATATTGTCAATCTATCTAATATCAGAGGCAACATAATAGGAAAAGAATTACTAGAGGCTATCAATAATCAGATCTATATTGAGCATGAATTGAAGCACGTTTTCACGGTCAAACCCACTTTTACATGGTACACTGAAGTTGATGAAATATACGCAAGCTGATCAAAGTCAATTTTCCAGATGAAGAAGAATGGAGTGACTTGTGTGATTACCAAGAGTAACAAGACAAGTAGGATTGAAGGAACAACGTAGAGTTGAGTCATCACCTAGGCAAGTCAACAAAGACACTACAGTAAAATTAATTACCCAACAACAACATCCTGAAAAAAGGGGATCAGATGTCTAAGTTATATCATTGTGGCCACTTTGTGGTTACACTATTCAAATTTTACTTTCATTCTAATTAATAATGAATTTCCAAGTGTATAAGGCAGTCATTGTAGGTTTTGTTTGTTAAGTACTTGATGCATTGGAAGTATTAGGCATTGGACCCGAGTTATTGAACAATATTTCTTTTGGAGCACTGTAATTTTTGAGCTGGAGCATCAATAATAAAAGACTGTTTGCAAGATAATTGAGCTTATTCTAACCTGGTGATGTCTTCTTTTTGTGTTAAATGTATTGATGTTTTAGTCATTATGCATCATTACATCTTATTGTAAAGCAAAAATTTTAGAGTAAGATATGTTGTTGGAGCACCTTATTTCTGTCTGTGTTTACAATCTAAATGTTTTCTTCTGATGTGTGGTTAAGAAATACTTAATTTCTTTCTAATCATTACTAATTTTGTAGAAATTTGAATAATATAACACTTACTCATAGAGATTATCCTGATTATAGACTATTTGTGGAATGCATGCATAATACATTACCTCCTCTACCATTGATCATCAATTTGCGGAATTAAGAAACAATTGCATGCGCACATTGAAACATCAATCAAACATATCAACATAGTATGTAATGGGGAAAGCATACAGCTGAAATCCCCTCAAATATCTGTATATTATGATGATAGAGAACATGTAACAATACATAGTATAATACTCCTCACAAGTACTCAATACTATCTCCACCTGCTACACACAAACTAGCTCAGATCTGAACAAGTCACGAGTTCAAATCTCCTCCATTGTTTTCCTGCCTCTATTGCGCAATACAAGTTGAGAATAGATCAGATCCAAGTTTGAATTCCCTTGGCTTGTACTGCGCAATCCTCATTGGCAATCTCAATTAATGATTGTGCAAATCTCATGCATAGCTATAGTCACAAGTGATAGTAGTCTCACACTTTCACCCACCTCTAACACTTGTCTCCACTGAACTGTCCATGCACTGAGTTAACTGATGTATTATTTAGTTGATTTATGAGTTAATAATTAGTGAATTAATTAATAATTAATTCACACCACTCATCACTAGTTTATTTATCAGTTAGACTAAATACAACTAGTTCAACTAAGTCAAACTGAACACAACTCCATCAACTCCTCAATCAACTCCACCAAACTCAATCACTTGAGTTCTAACTGAAGTCCATCATGCAATAGCTCAACTAACCCATAAGAAAAACGTATTTCCTTCTGGCAGTTGCATGTGCCACATCCGTAGCTCGAACTGAAGTGCTGCAAGAGGATAAGATAATGTTTATAGTCCAAATACTATTAAGAGCTA
>APFE031605788.1:102573-163581 GCA_000404065.3 Pinus taeda | reverse complement strand
CTAAAAATAGACTTTGCGCCAAAAATAGCCTGCGGGCCCACTTAGTGAAGGCAACTTCTTTTCACTAAGCTCCATCATCTTGTTGCATTTTCAACAAATTTCATTGTTATGTCATCTCATTTTTCATTCTTCTTTTAAATCTAGTAAATATAGTTAGCTTGCCTTACAAATGCTCTCGAAAAGTTGATGTTACTACCCAACCTTTCAACTCCAAAGCCCAATGGAAAAGATTTAAATCTGACTTTCCCCAACCAACAAACAAACAATCAAGCAATCAAGTAATAAACTCCTTTCACCATCATAGCTAGCCTAATACATTTAACACTGGAAATAAAGATAAATTTGGAAATATACAAAGAGAGTCCTCTCTGAGTCTAGGAGTGCTAGATCCTAGACTTCGAAGTGGTTTGATGTATCCTTTATGATTTTGTGTTGCCAATCTTAAAAATCATAGATCGATAACATGGTGGCGACCATACTGGGGACCATTGAAAATTTGTCATTTCATTCAAATTCAGAGTACCCAATCAAAAGCTTTGTATGATAAGATTATTCCTAAGATTGGTTTCATTTCTACTCTTGTGTATATTTAGTTTGTCTATGTTTTAGATCTGAACATTGGCTCCCAAAAGAATCTCTACTAGATCCCACCTAGATCCAAATCCTCCTACCATAGTGGACAATCCTAAAAAGATATTAAGGGATACTCTTAGAACTGAGAGTGAGACAAGAAACATATTTCTTCACAGAGCCAACTCACTCCCTAAAAACTTTGTTACCTTTCAAGATATCCATTTTGATTTACACTTTGAACAAGGCTTATTCATGACTAAATCAGAGAATTGGAAAGATCATATTAACTTTGATCCATTAGTCTTACCAAAGAACCTAGTGAGAGAAATTTCTTCACAAACTAAATCAGATCTTCTGCTTTTACATCATTTTGATACTCTACAAGACCTAGTGACAGATATCTCCTCTGAGATTGATGATGCTTACCTTCAACATTTAGTACAATTAATTGTTTTAAACATAGCATCATCTTCCCTCACATCTCAATATGCACATATTCAGTCACCAAGTCCTACTTCCCCCATAATTCCCACCTCTTGTTTTATCCTTCAACATAAGGTTACTGAAATTCCTTTACTCTCATTTCCAAATAGTACTAGTCCAACTTAATCCCATTTTCATCTTCCTTCAAGTGGTCCTCCACCACCACCAGTCATTGCTGCTAGGTATGCTCCTTTAGTGTTACCAATTGTTGGCTTGTGGGGGCCTAACCCACGTTCAACGTTAGTTAGCCAAACAAATCCCTACTCTACTGGCCCCTTCGGCATCAACCTGTGAAGCATGGACTATAGCTTCACCTGAAGTAGTATGGGGGGATGCTGGAACCAAGTTTCTGCACCCTTGAGATGGTTGTGATGTTGGTTTATTCCAACTATACCTGCCTTCACACAGGTTTCTTATCCCTTTGCTCTACCCTTCAGTATCTTCGCGAAATGTTACAACCAGCTTCCTTGCAGCCCTAAGCAGGGGCTGATATGCTTTCACACTGCTAGGGTAGTGAACTACGATATCTCCCAAAATAAGATAAGTATCTTACTTATCTTATTAACAGACCTTCATTAGCTTCACGTAAACAAATTTTCTTACTTGTGTTCACTTAACCAATACAATTATACACATTCCCACATCATATAAGCATTAGAAGTGAATTCGTACCCAATATAACAGATGCATAAACAAGAAATAGAGATACAAAAATTATAGAATACTTCTCTTTATTGATAATTCCAGATGATTACAGACTCGACTCACCCTGCTCACTCAACTGCAGGGGTTCGCACACTCAGCTGCAGACTTCTAGGCCTCTCTACGCACTCAGCTGCAGAGCCTCTACCTATGCTACGACCCAAAACATAGACTTCTACTTCAGAGCTATCTCTCATACATCTTCAATCATTGATTTCTTCATGTCTTTTAACTACTTAGAGCTTCACTCTATTTATACAATCCCATGGTCTGTGGACCATGGGTAGATATTTTACAACCATTACATTATCAAAATAAGGGCAGACAACCCTATGACTCTTTAACATCTGCATGCTCCGCGACCACAAAATGCGGAGCCTTTACATTTGGATTACAAAAATTGGACAAAAATATCGGCTTTAAGCCTCAGAACTTCCCTTGGGGGATCATGCACCCAACAGGACCCAAAAAAAAACATCATGACTCACCCTCGAGTTACTCTGCAGGTGCGGATATCTTAGAGCGAAGACCTCCCATCTCTATTTGGATCACCGCAACTTTGACAGCACATTGAGCGTCGCCTGCTGGAATTCTTCCACGTGTTGTTTGGTGACTACTGTTGAACTACTGCTCTGAATATTCTACTGAGTTGCCTGCAGTTTCGTGAGCTTTCCTTCATTGGAGGCTGTGATCGCATAAGCCTTGTCTATCAATGGTTGTAGGCGTGCTTTTAAGACGGCTTCTTTGTGCTGAGCGGAATTCACCTATTCCTTGAGCACCTTTGCCTCCTGCATCCGTGCAAGCCTCTATGTAAGGGAAACCATCTGCACGGTCCCTTTTACCTTGTCATACCTCTGTTGGAGTTTGTACGCCTTTGTCTCTAGGTGCTCTATGTTTGGGTCCTCCTATAGGGTGGTTAGGACCTCAAATGACTGTTTGAAAAGCTACATGGAGTCTTCCACTGCACTGTCAACCACCGCCATTGCTGTTGTAATAGCAGTGGTATGCTATTTCCTAATCTCGGGCAGAGTTAAAAGATGGGCCTTCAACTGCAGTTCTATGATTTGCAGGTTCAGCTCCAGCTAAACCCTAGCCATCTCTGCTCAAGTGTCACACACCCTTATGGCCAATTTGTGGACACATGCCTCCATCAGTTCTTCTGCCTGAATGTCCAACTCTGGGACCATTCGGCAGGGTTCCTCCACAACCTACATTATTTGCTTATTCTGCTCTACTACTTCATTGCGCTGTAGGCTCAACTGCTCAATGTTGATGCGCTACTCACTCATTACTTATAGAGCACGACACTCCCTGGCCCGAAATTCCGTGATGACTCCATCCTACAAGAGATAGAGAATCTCTCGAGGGAGTATGACGATATTTAATCCTACCCCTTTGAGACTGCTAACCTCAGGCCTATTGGCCTCATTCTCTGTAGTGAGTGCTCCGTCTGGTAGCACTATCGTGTTGGTCACCCGTGTGTGCAACATCTCCTCGAAAGCTGAAGTGTCGATCACGAGGTTGGTGGACACTGTGCCAGCCTATGGAGTGGGAACCTACAACTCCTGTAGTTCTATTCGAAGAGCCCCTAATACGAGTTGTTGCTATTCTTCAAATTGTTGGAGGGCCTCTGCGGTGACATCCCTCACCATTTCTATGATGTCATGCAAATCCCCTTCAGTGAGGGTGATTGGGTTGAAGAATGTCTTGGATGATTTTATTTTCTTTCGGGGTATTACCTTCTATCACAGTCGCGGATGCTTGAGTTGTGTGGACATCGTCTGCGGGTCCACACCACCTTGTTCTGCCTCTGTCTCTGGTTCAATCCTGGGAAAAGGTGACTTCTGTCCTTCACGTTTTTCTTCTCCTATTTTCTGCTGTTGTTCGGCCAATTTCATAGCATCGCGCGCTACGTGGGCCTTAACCTCTGCTTCCTCTTTTCTGTGCTTCCTTACTAGCTACGCCATTTGAAGCTTTGTCTCTTCCTTCTTGTGCTATGTGAAAGACTTGTCCATTTCCACCACAGAGCTAGCTGGAGCACACCACTCCAGCAGCCAAGACTCAAGAACTACGAAAATGACATCATCAGTCGCCAGGTACAGTAGGTTACGCCATGTCTTTGTAGGGTCTTTCCACCCCCTAATAAAAACATGGTGGAAATCTTCTTTGAACTCTGCAAAGCTCTATAGGCTGGCGTATCCTCTGGGTGACAACCACGGCTTGTGATTGATCCCCATCTAGATATTCATCTCCATTAATACCCAAAAAATCTTGCTTTCTTTTATTCATTGCGCATCCTTGGTCACCCAGAGCGAAGCGTACTTTGCTACCTCTAGAAGGTCTAGTGCGACCAAAGGGAATTGGCTATCTTTAGGAAGCTCCCATGCCACTAGTACTATCGACAACAGAAGCCATGCATAGTGAAACATTTTGCCTTGCTCCTGTGCCTCATGATAGTTTGCAAGGAACTCACTGCATAGATAGTTTGCCCAGTTGAACTGGACTCCTTCCGCACATTGGGCCACTAGTGCAACCATGGGCGCGGGCACCTCATCTATGCGACATTTCCGCATCACTTTCCCTGCTAGTATTTGTGTCACGACCTTGACTTCAGCGTTTTTAATGCTAGAGATGGCGTATCCTCGCTTGTTCTTCTCCAACTTGAACTTCTTCTTCATAGCTTCCACGAGGGCCAACTCACCACCTTTTCCTTCTGATATGTTGACTGGATCCTCCCATGAGTAAGGTAGCCGTGTAATCTGGTGAATTAGATGGTCTGTGATGGGGATGGGCTCCTCTAGGCACAAACACCCATCATGTACCAAGTAGAGCAACTACCTGATGATGAAGAAGGTCACTGGGGCGTGGTGGTAATGCGGCACCCAGAGCAGGTTAAGCAAACCGACTTTCTCTACACTCCTGAGCCATGTCCACAGCTCTAATTAAATTGTTCCAACAGTTGCGTCAATCCTCTGGCGCATTATCTTCTTAGTTGCTAAATGCAGTAACTTCTCATGGTCTAAGAGGTCCCAATCTTCAAACTTCAACAAAGGAACTCGCCCCAAGTGCGGTCTCCCAAAACAATATCATCTGGGAGCAGTGGAGTTTGCAGAGAGATTTTGCTCTCATCTATGTCCTTCGGCACCTTGGCTTTACCCATATGTAGAGGAACATATTCAGGTAACCAGATAATAGGGTCTGCACCTTGGGTTTCAACTTCCCTCTCTACATCCTCCTCATCCACTAGGATTTCTTCAGACTCCTCCTCATCGTCCTCCAAATTAATGTCCTTCCCCCTTTCTTGCAAGGTGAGCTTGGTCCTTTGTGAGTTCCATGGTGAGACGCACACTGGGATCATAGCTTGCTTATCCTTCTTAGGTCTCTGTGTTCTAGGTGATTTAGGGAGCTCAACTATCATTCTGGCGCTCTCTAGAGCTTCCACTTCTGCAATTTACTATGTGCCTTCCTTCGCTGTTGACATCACTCTAGTCAAAAGGTCCTGCGTCTCCTTCGACATTGTTTTAAACAATGAACTTGCTCTCAAAGCCTCAAAATTAGAAAGTTCCAGACACACTTGATAGCGCAAAAACTGAATTTTCAAAATGCCAAGTGTTTTTCGCTGGATAGTTACTTGTAATATATAGGACCTTTTGAATTTGAATTCGACCATCCCCCCCACATTCGTCCCATTAATTCTAGATTGGCGGAAAATTTTCAAGAATATAACCCATAAAGTTCACCGTAAATTCCTACCACCTACTCTATTTGGCCTCAAACCAACCATCAAATCGTGAATAGCGACTTTAACGGTTACTTTCCAATAGACTTGTGTGCTAACGCAACTATCTTCATGCTGTCGCGGACCCTGTGACACTTTGCTGCTTCGCACAGTCCTGACATCATGCAGCTTCTAGGTAGTGTAGTTTATAGTCCCACGCCTCTTTTCAGCTACTTGGAGTGCTAAGACTATGCTTCTGTCGGATAATTAGATGGCTGGGTCACTTGTGTATGGCTTCAAATGACTACCATTCACTTTTCCTGGGAAGGGATCTTCATTTAACTTTACTAGCTGGATCGCACCACTGTTGGTAATCTCCTTAATAACATACGGCCCTAGCCAATGCATTTTGAGTTTCCCTGGATATTTATCAAACTTACTATCATACAACAGTACCAAGTCATTCACCTTAAAGGTGCGCAATTTAATATGTCGATCGTGCCACACTTTTTCACATTGCTTTTGGACCTGTTGGTGAAATCCAGCCAAAAATCTCTCTTCTTCGAGCTCATCCAACTGCGTAGGTCTCTTTTTCAGGGCTCCACGATCTGTCATACCTGTGAGCATTGTTATGTGTAGACTAGGCATGATGTATTCCATAGGCATCACATCTTCAACGTTGTATACTAGCCTAAAGGGTGTCTGTCCTATTAACTTCTTGTACGTTGTCCGATAAGCCCATAATACTACAATTATGCGTAGGTCCCAATCACTTCACTGAGCATTGCATACCTTGGTCAATGTGTTTTCAAGTACTTTGTTGAACACCTCCACTGTCCCATTAGCCTGTGGGTGATAAGGTGTGTTTTTTTGATGATACACCTGAAATTCCTCCGTTAATGCGCTAATCGTCTCATTCAGGAAGTGCGTACCCCGATCACTCATCAAAATATTTGGGCATCCAAATTGCATCAGTACATGTTCAAATAGAAATTTCTAGGTTGTCACGCATGTGCAATCCTTCACCAGCTATGCTTTTGCCCAACGATTCAAGTACTTCATCACAGTGATAATGTACCTTGCTCATGTCTTTCCTTGAGGCTGAATAGATCCTACAAAATCTATTGCCCACTTTTCGAAAGGTTGCAACGTCATTTATGGATTCAAAGGCATTTCATCCCTTCGTGATGGCTTACTTGTTCTTTGACATATGTCGCACACCTTGCAATATGGTTTTGAATCTCGATGAAGGGTTGGCCACCACAACCCTGCATGTAGAATATTCTATGCAGTGGTTGTCCCTGCATAATGTCCTCCTGTGGCACCCCCATGAGTGTCCATGAGGATGCTTCTTCGTTCAAATTTAGGTACATACCTTCGCAATATCTCATCATTCCTCATCTTGTATAGATGCCCAACAATGACAGAGAAATTTGTCGCACGCACCACTAATTCCTTCTTTTGCTGGATAGAGTATCCTTCCAGCATAGTTCCAATTTTTAGGAAGTGTATTATATCCTTGAAATGTCCATCCATGACGTGCACAACAAAATGCTTGCATTAGGTAATCCTTCCTCCAAACTAGTGGGTTCCTCCCCTGTCTCAATGTGTGATAGGTGGTTTGTTCACGCGTTCAATTGTCCAAGCTTCACAACAACTTCAAAAGCGTATTCTTTGAAAATAAAATCCATCTGCAGATGTGGCCCCCCAACACAGGCTTATTGACCATGTACTTTAGCGTGGAGTGCAGGTGCACCTGCTTAGGTTGGGGCTTTTCTCCATAGGCCTAGGTCCATTTTTCCATATGCATGCACAGATCATCCTGCCCATCATAATTGTATGTCAATCACATCTTAGGCTCCCCAAATCATGCTCGCATCATTTTCCTACATTCGGGCCAATCATCAAAGCTCCCTTTGTGCGTACCCCACCATCTTGCGGGTGTGTTGCGCAGTGCCCAATCCAAGGCCTGGAAGAATTGCTTTTCTGGCACCTCCCTCTCAAATGCATCCAAAAAGGTATCTACCTCATTTAGGCCATCATAAGTAGGCAAATTTATTCCCTCTGATGACACACAGTGAAACGATCGGGTCATCATGTTGCAATTTAGTGTAGTTACTTTGTGTAACCGATTATGACAGTGTTCTATTTCTTCATCGGAGTCTGAAGTGTAGGAACTCTCATGCTCCTAGGTAATCTGCCCATCCATGGTGGGATTCACCCAGTATTGGTCTCACATTGTTATCTTATAGATGTAGTCTAGATCATCATCACTTCCATAGTCACAGACTGGTTCCGTATAGCGTGATCACTCAACAAGATTTAGGGGTATTATTACGCGCAGTGACTTCTTCTCAAATATCATCTTTCGCTTCTTCAGATTGATTACCCCATTCATATCAGTAGCCTAGTTAATTCCAAAGAGCATAGGGTAGGGATTGTTGTCATCAACAATCTCTATTACTTCAAAATCTGCCAGCACGCTCACTCCCTCAATATCCACGGTCACTCCCTACATCTACCCCATGGGTATGATTTTCTGTTGGTTCACCATCCTTAGTTGAATCGGGGACCATTGTAGCACCGGTCTCCCCATTCACTGCCGTGTCTATTTCGGTAGAACATTCACATCTGATCCCAAATCTAGAATGACTTGATCCATCTCGTATTCTCCGATCTGCGCGGGCAGTCTCATTTCACGCCCCATCCTTGTCTTATGCTTGATCTTGCAAAATACGCACGATTCACCTGACACAGTCCCAACACATTTATTGTTAAGTTCATGTAACCCTTTCACAGCCTTACTGTTGTGCAATAAATTCATATAGGTTTTCAGGAAAGTAGTGAGCATAGAGGGGTCCATCTCCAACTCAGTCTTATCTTTGATTCCTAAAGTGGAGGCCTTAGTGAAGCTCTTCTTAGCTTCCATGAAGGTTTCCCGAGCGTGCTCCAAATCAAACTTATCCTCTTTCGCCGGGGCTTTGTGAACCCAGGTACTATCTTCTGGATGTTTCCCCTTGTCATCTCCCATTGAGATTCCACTTTAGAGCACTATATTTATGTTCAGATCTTCCTCACATAACTCAAACCTCACCATCTACTGGTTTTGAGTCGAGGGAGGCGATAGCATTCCTTTGTCACATATCCTAGTTATCAGCGTAGGACAATATTTTGTTTCATGATCAAACAACATGCAATACTTGCATGATGGGCGCGTTGGATTAGTGCAATTGTGGGCATAGTGTCACGGCCCTCCATAATTGTAGCAAATCGACTGTCTGCGACCTTTACCAAGCCCTCCTTCACCTTAGCCTCGTCCATGCCATCCTTGCATTCTGGTCAAGGGGTTGCATTTTGGCCTGAACTCTGTAGGCGGGCATTCTATTCATCATCAATTCATAGCTCCTGCAGGTATGCTCATCATGTCCCACCGATATACAGAAGTTGCAGAACAATTGTTGTGGAGTTTGCATATACTTTTGTAACAAGTGTCAGTTATCTGTGGCATGTTTTTCGGTTATTTGATAGATAGCGCATCACAAAGCAGGCGCCACGCTAGGTCTTGCTTCAGCTTCCAGCCTTAAAGGCATCAATCCTCCTCCTCCAAGGTAGTTTGTAAAGATCGAGCAGTGGTCTTTTTCATGACCCTGAATCTTGCATTTCATGCACCATACTTCTTCATGTACCTCTAGCTGAACCATCTTATCCTGCTTCAAGCTTTGCATCTCAAGGCACATATTCTTTAGCTGCATGTGGATATGCTGAATTCCTAGGTTAGGATCTTGCATCGGAGTCTCATGGAAATCTCCAAGGCCTCTGCCTGAGTTGTTATCTTCTGATGCGATAGCACACTCCTTAAATGTGGTAGTAGCGAAGCCACAAACCACTCACGATGCTATCCATATGTCAAATTCATGTTGGCTTTGTGGATCGCACATTTCAGCCTCTGATCTAGTTCCCAAGGTGTCTCACGTAGTAGCATCGTGATCTCTTTGAATCCCACAATCGACTGTGCTTCAGATTTAGGCCTCCTAAATTACCTATTCAGTGTTGCTCAGATGTCTGCTACTCTAGCATTCAGGTTATTGTTGGAGTACTTAATATACCATGTTAGCGTGCAATCTTATAGAGCACTAACCATTGTTGCCTTATTTATGTTATCATCTTTAACACCTTTAGCTTCCCATACAGCCCTTAAAATGAACCAGAATTAGTTCAGGTCCTCATTTCCCAAGCCCTTGAACAAAGACAACTTCATTGTGTTTTCCATACTGAATCGTGGTGGTGGCGGAGGTGGTACGGGTGATGTTGGAGGTGATGGTGGTGAAGATGGAGGTGGTGTGGGCAGAGGTGTTATTATCGAAAATCCCTGTCTTATCAATTGAATAACACTTCGAGGAGCGACCTTCACTATCCCTTCTTCGTCCTTTCATTGTGGTGAAAACAAGGGGCTATACTCAGGACCCTTATTTCCTTCATTTCTGTAACTTTTTCCACTTCACGTAGTTCCAAACATCAAAGTAACTGCAAAACCTGTTTTAAGCACAACAACATTTTAATCCAAGCATTAAGATATTTTATGTACTTACCTCACAGTGATTTGAAAAAGTGTCACTTTGCCTCGCTATAGCTAACGGAGGTGTCGACTGCGAACTCAGTAACAGATCCTCCTACAATGCGACCGAGCCAATGATCAAAGGCGCACATGATGTTATCCTCCGATGCTTCCAACCTTCGCACTAGCTCTGGGGTCCACACAATAGGATCGTCAAGCTTCCACCTTCCTTGGTTGTCTGCTAGCTTTATAGTCCAGTCGTATAGCTCAGTAGGGAAGGACGTAAAAAAGATTTCATGGGTCTTCGTATAAAAGTATCAGTCCAACCACTGTTCTTTTGATAGTTGTGGGTTTCTGTTTTCTTGTGCCGTGAACTCGCGAATCCTTCTGTGAAACCAACCTTCGATTTATTTCTTAGTTGTATTCTAGTGATACGACATCACACATCCCTAAGGAAGATTTTGATCCCAGCAACAGAAACATTTGTTGGCTTGTGGGGGACTGACCTAGGTTTAGCGTTAGTTAGACAAATAAATCCCAACACTACTGGCTTTCGGCATCAGCTTGCAAGGTGTGGATTGAAGTCTCAGTCGAAGCAGTATGGGGGGATGCTGGAACCAATTTTCCACACCCTTGAGATGGTTATGATGTCGGGTTTTTCCAACTATACCCGCCTTCATGTAGGTTGCTTATCCTGCTGTTCTACCCTTCAGTACCTTCGCGACATGTTACAATCAGCTTCTGCGCATCCCTAACGAGGGGCTAATATGCTTTCGAGCTACTAGGGTAGCGAACTGCGATATATCCCAAACTAAGCTAAGTATCTTACTTATCTTATTAATAGATCTTAGTTAGCTTCACGTAAACATATGTTCTTACTTGCATTCACTTAACCAATATAGTTATACACATTCGTGCATCACATAAGCATTAGAAGTGAAATTCATACCCAATATGACAAATGCATAAACAAGAAATAAAGATGTAGAAATTATAGAATACTTCTCTTTATTGATAATTCCAAATGATTACAGACTTAACTCGCCCCGCGCACTCAGCTGCAGGTGTCTGCACACTCAGCTGTGGACTTCTAGGCCTCTGTGCATTCAGCTGCAGAGCCTCTACCTACGTTACAACCCAAAACTTAGACTTCTACTTCAGAGATATCTCTCATACATATTCGATCATTGATTTCTTTGTGTCTTTTAACTACTTAGAGCTTTGCTCTCTTTATACAATCCCATGGTCTATGGACCATGGGTAGATATTTTACAACTCACATTACATTATCAAAATAAGGGTAGACAACCCTATAACTCTTTAACATCTATGCGCTCCGCGACCACAAAATGTGGAGTATTTGCATTTTGATTACAAAAATTGGACCAAAATATGGGCTTTAAGCCCCAAAACTTTCCTTGGGGGATCCCGCGCTCGACACTAGCACCATTGACTAATATGCCATAATACTATCAGTCTAAAATCACACTATTTGATGGGGCAGGTCCTTTAACAACCCAACAACATGTGGATTAAATGAATGATTGTTTTGACCTACAAGAGTGTTATAGACATATTTGGGCACTGCAACCCCAATTACATATGTCCATAAACCAAGGGCTTCTGAGCCCCTAAAAGTATTGTTTCATACCCTAAAGGAACAAGGTCAGCTGATTACATCATTTCCCAAAAGTTCTCCCTGAAAAACTGCTCAGAACTGGTCAAAACTAGACCATACAGACTGCTCTATGCTGAGGGTGTGATGCATATCAACTGTTACACATAGAGGGTGCGATGCATACTGAAAAGCCCTTATGTAGGGTGTGATGACCGAGATCAGACAAATGGCAGAGATAGTTTTCTAGGTGGAAACCTAGAGAATCTTCTAGACACTGCTCATTTGACACTTGCCTCTCTTGTATTTTGTAAGGAAGCGCTGTTGGTTTCTCTCTGAAGCATCATAGTGTTGGGTGATCTAGCTTTTCATGAGGTGAAGAGGGCTTTCATGCTGGGAGGATGGTGCTGGGTCAGACTGCTGGGTTGTAATCCTCTCTTCTACTACTTCTATCAATAAATCTATTTGAGTTTTCCTCCATATTCTTGTATATTTCTGAATCTTGTATTGACGTATACATTTGTATGGTTAATATACATCTGATGCTATATTGTTTATGGTTATAGATCTCTATGCTTTGACTCCGCAGGTGTTTTTTGAAGCGAGAAAAGTGAGGAAAGAGTGGCGAAGATCTGTCAAAGGGGAGAGGAAACAAGCAAGGAGCCAAGCGAAAAACTGAGGTTGGTACTCTCTGCTTCTCTCTCATCTATTTCTCCTAAAGGAAAACACAAGTAACTTTAGTTTGTTTGTTTCTAAGATAGCTACCCATCTTAGTGGGACTAGAAGCTCTGAATGGACACTAGTTTTCCCGATAAAAAAATGTCAACTCCATTGGGGAGCGAATAGTTTGATTGTTAGTCACTGTTGTTTGCTTTTTAAACTACAGGGAGGCGCTGAAGTTAAGCCAGCTAGCCTTCGAACTGCTTTTGCTATGCAACTGCAAAGTAGATCAACGCTGCTTAAGTCAATCTCCAAGTTGGCTTATGAACTGAACATCTGACTTGCAAACATCCTAAGTGCCCTTGTGGTAGCTCAAATAACCTCATTAGATCAGCCCCTATGCTTTGTGTTTACTGCCTATCATTAGCTCAGCCTAAATCCCTGAACTTAGTTGCAAACTGTGAGCAAAAACCAAGCTCAGTCTCGTCCCTGGACCATCGCACTGTCTCCATTGGAAACTTGGATGCATCGCACCTCCTATGTGTTGCAGGTGAGATGCATCCATGTTTCTCTGTGTTACAGGTGCAATGATTGAGTGAGACTATTTCTGCCTCTAGATTTAGGTTTTTTCTTCATTGTCTTCAGCTTTATTCGGTATTTTTGCTGTCTATGATCAGTAAATCATTGTTGAAACCTTCTTCCTTTGCATTATTCAGCCTCCATTGATAAAGAATTGTGAATGTTTTTATGTATTTTTCATCATTTACAGTTCTCCTTTGCAAACAATACCTTAATCTAACTATCGTCTTTTGATTTGAAAGTGTCGCAAGTGTCGCTTTTAGTCAAAGAAAAGAGTGTTGTAAAGTCTTCCACTTGTAGATAGTCAATCAAACTTTTGCTATTGTATTTGATTTGGATCATCAATTATTTGAAGTGTCGAAAGCAATTTTCAAAATTGAAAGTGTCTTCTTAGTCTTCCTTTCATTTTTTGAACAAGAAATTGCTAAAGTGTCGCTTTGAGGAAAGATAGTTCAAATTTGTACATAGTTTTCTTTTTGTCTTTCTCACATTAAGGAAACTGAAAAACAAATACATGCATGTGAATTTGCATTTAGACTGCATGCGGAAATTTATTTAGGACAATGCATCTTAGTGTGTGCTCCCTACCCTATGTTGAAATAATTTTACTTCTCTTTCCTTAGTAGCTAGGATTTTCATTGAAAAAAGAAAGTAAACGACTGTTTATCATCTTAGATTGCATATTTAGGAATTTTATATCTACATCACGCGGTGAACCCTAAAGGAAAACTTCCTAAGAAAGATCAACTGTAAAATAAACCTCAATGAACATAAAAACGCCTTGGAACCTAAGGCACAACATCTAGAAGTCTAGGCTAGAGACATATTCCAGCATTGTAAAACCTGGTAACTATCATTTTCATCGTAGGTTGGGTGATTCCTGCTCTTTGATACGACAAGTGCCAGTACAGACTTGTGCTCCCACGTATCATCGAGTCTATATTGGGAGACCACAATAGGCTATATCCCTTATCCTTAGGAAGCCGTGTTTGCCACCCTATCGATTACAATGCACTGAACACAACATTAGGGAAGATTGACTACCGTATGGAAAAAGTATTTTTTAGTTTTGCGATTGGTTTGGTAATCCCTCTATCTAGATTTCCAGAGTAGTCACTTTCGTTCCTTTTCAGACTCCTTAAAAGAAAAGGTCCATCTTAGCACTTGTCACTTTAGTCTCATTAAAAATCAAAGGCGACTAGAGTCATCTTTAGCTTTTTCTTGACTCCTTAAAATTGAAAAAGCAAGTTGCGTCAAAGCGTCATAAAAATTATTTTAATCGGAATAACATCACTGTTCCCTCATTGGTCTTAGGTTGAGAAAATGGAGTCCAACAATCAAGGATTTCCCCTTGGGGCGAATCCTAGTCCCTTCTCCTCTTGGGGAGATGTTGGTGCTCCTCATATGGCTACTTTGTCCCTTCCAGGACTTATAATCAGCCTGCCAGTATGGCTTTTCTCGACTGCTATCGTTGAAAACAATGTGATTCCTGAGCAATTGAATCAGGAACCATACGATACTAGAGTTACCTCCCAACCTTCTACTTCGTCTGTTTCACCGTCTCCTTCTTCCTCTTCACTTGGTGAAGCTAATAACACTAAAAACCAAGTAACTAAGAAGAAGAAGAAAGGGAAGGAGAAGAAGAAGAAGAAGCCAACAACAAAAGGGGGCAACCATGCATTGCCTGGCGAAAATCAACACACTACACCGTCCACACCTAAATATCCATGTGTCATTTGCAAAGGGGACCACTATCATCTAGATTGTCCTTGCATATCACAAATCTTAAGGGACTAGTCTCCCCACTTGCACAATCCGATGTCTTCAACCTCTGACGATCATGTTCAGAGCACACCATCAACTAGTGAAAAAAAAGTCGATGGACAGAAAGGAAGATCTAAATTTCCTTGTAGACTGTGTGAAGGCGATCATGCCCTCCACCATTGTCCTTTCCTGGACGAAGCTAAAAGATTCTTGGATAATTGTCCTACTTCATTGCAACAGTTTGCTCCTAGATACAAGAAACTCTTGCCAAGTCCATCGCTAGTTGAGAATCCGACTGACACACCTTTGTTGTTGGTCAAAGTACCTATCATTGAAGATAAACCCTCTGAGTCCCCTCCAGACCAAAGTCAATAGGTTGAAATAGTAGTTGACCCAGTCTTGTCTTCAGAAGGTCCACCTTCAAATGATACAGTCACCAAAGAGAATGAGAATGACACCATTAAAATTCTTTTTGTTAACACCGAATCCGATGAACCTGGGGGAAATATACCGATTCCTTTACCGCAAGAAGGAAGTTTGTCAGAGATTCATTTGGCCATTTATTTGGTCCCTCCTCTAAGCAATCTAGTCATTTCCTTCGATTGGAATCTACTAGGGAGACCCCGCCTACCATCTAATGTACCATTCTGAATCATAGTACAAGCTTACATAATGATCATGGCTGGTACTATCATAGATGAAGGGGCTTCCATGAGTATCCTTCCCTAAACTACTTGGAAAGTGCTTGGTTCGCCATCACTTCTGCCTAAGATTCGAAATCTGTCAGGCTTTAACAAAGGAACCAGTTGGCTGTTAGGGATCCTTCGAAATTTGCCTATAACTTTGAGAAGGAAAATCTTCTATCTGAACATGATGGTAGTCCAAGGGCCATTAGATTACAATCTACTCCTTGGACGTGACTACATTTATAGCATGGGAGCTATTGTTTCCTCACTCTTTAGGGTGATGTGTTTCTCGTATGAAGGCAGAATGGTCCAGCTCATTGACCAACTTTCATTTCCTTGTTCAAACACGGCTAATAGGCAAATACCATCCCTAATTGGTATTTTTGCACAAGGAATGTCTCATCAACCTCTAGTCCATGCACCTGATGAGCGCGAGTGATTTGATGAATGTGACTAAACCCAGGGGGCATGTACCCTGGTCTGCTTTGATAGGAAAACCTTAGATATAAGGTAGGTTTCCGTGTAGGATATATGACTAGTTTGACACACCCATCCGTTTAATAAAATGGGATTAGTTTGGAAAAGGATTCCCTCGTCAAACGTTATGTGAGTGGAAGCTCCCACCATTCACCTTTGACTATTTTGATGGATAGAACCAAGGAAGTGTTTCGTCTGCAAATGCGGAAGAAACAACCTTGCTTTAATGCAAGAACTTCCATTTGGTAACTTGGAAACTCTACTTCTCTTTATACCTGGGGGCATGCAAACCTTTTGCATGCAAGTGAAAAATGACCTTTTATTTTCGTAGTTTGTAGGCTCTCAACCCTTTAACCTCGTAGGTTGGTCATTGCTAGCTTGCATACAAAAGGCTCTGGAGCAAGGTTGTGCACGGGGCAAGCTCCCTAAAAATGAATCTACTGATCAGAGATATCCTTATTATATGACTGGCACGAGAAATTTTTCCACAAAGTTCAAGCTCGTTAAAAAATAAACCTAGTTACGAGCATTGTTTCCGCAAAGTTCAAGCTCGTTAAAAAATAAACCGAGTTATGAGCATATGTTCCCCCAAAGTTCAAGCTCATTAAAAAATGAATCCACTTTCGATAAATAACCTTTGTGATCACATTACTATCAGCTTTTGAGCCTTGGTCATGTTCTTACCATCACCTCCACTTTTTAGCCGATCATCTGCCTCCACTTGATTGTTTACCCTTTTGAGGAACAATTACGAAGAGTGATTCTGTTAGCCACCTTCTTTACACTACTGTTATTGAAAAGTTCCAAACCTTACCTGGAACCAGCTGCTACCCGAAAATATCAGTCATTCCTCAAAGATGAGTCTCTTTTAGGCTCTTTTTAGACTCGTAAAATATAAAAAGATTGCCGAGAAATTGGCCTCTCCAGCTCATTGAAGTGATTGGAAGTGCCATCCCTCCTCTAGATTTTAATCTTTTTAGACCTGAGGGATCATTACACAAAAATATTGAGCACTTGTCTTTTTCGGCTTGTTAAAGTGATTGGAAAAGTCACCCATTTCGTATCATTTTATACTTTGTCAGACTTAAGCGATTATACTACGAAAAAGGATTACTGGAGTTTCCTTTCTGTCTCTTTTCAAACTCTCTAAAATTGAAAAGGACGGAGTTATGTTTGTCGTTAAACTAGTTAAAACAATAGCAACAAACTTGTCCATTACAGACAAGAGCGAGTTTCACTGTCGCTAGGCTCACTAAAACATAGCAACAGGTTTGCCTGAAGGGTGAATTATAGAACAAGCATATGTTATCCTCCTCAAGCTTGACAAAAATAAAGAGGTACTGGTCAGAAATGACTGGGTAAAAATTGGGAAGAAAACTTGAAGAACTTTATTGGTAGCAGGTCGCTCTTGAAGATGACACATTCACTCCATCACCATGATTGAGTCGGGTTGGGTTATTCCGTTCACCAGTCATATCACCATTGGTCCTCCGTACCATCCATTTTTGGGGTTAACACTACCAATCCATTTTAGTGTCGCTAATATGTTCAAGAGAAGTCGCTCAAATAATTCACCAACCTAGCTTACACCTCATCCGCAGCAATACCTTCACGCTCCATTCTTTCATGACCGCCACCCTGAACCTCGTATCATCAGATCGTTTTCACCTCCACAAAACCATTTGCTCCGTTCCGTGTGAGTGATGTGGGATTCATTAAGGCCCTCCTATGACGGGTCACTTCTTGTCGACATCAGCTCATTATCCAAGAAGTTGAATTAGGAACAACCCTCTCAATACTTTGAAGCTTGCATGCCTTAATGGAAAGTTTCTCACTTCTGGCGACAGGTTTACATCAATGGCCTTCAACCAAAGGATTTTACGTGGTGTTCGACATCGACTCATGTATTCAAACCACGTGAATTGTATTGTAGTACCTTGAGGGTCATCATCATTATCAGTGATTCCTCTAGTGCATGTTAACAACTTACATCATTGGCTGGTAATCAGGCAATGTCTTTCCATGTTCAAGATCAAAACATCTTTTCACATGGATCGACTTGTACTTCGGGTGAAGATTGAACGAGTTTGAAGACCTCAGATCTAGTTTCATCCATTTGGGCTGCGATATATTCAGGAAAATAAAGACATAAAATGTACTTCATAGCTGCACAGATAATCATCCAAGCCAATGGATGATGGCTCTACAAGAATCATCAGTGTGCCACACAGACAGTTGTCTGTCCTATGTACATGAAAATTAGTTTATAAAGTTGAGCATGGGAATGCCCGCCTCAGCTAGATCATGAAAATATTATGAAGATAATGTATTGTATTGTATCTTATTACAGGTCACCTTCCAGTTCGAAAAACCTCGGATCCTCATGATAAAGCATTTCACCTGACATCAGAATATTTACGAACTCATGCTTTAGAGGGCAACTGTTATAGAAATATTTGGGCACTGCAACCCCAATCATATATTTCCATAAAATAAGGGCTTCTAAGCCCCTAAAACTGTTGTTTCATACCCTAAAGGAATAAGGTCAGCTGATTACATCATTTCCCAGAAGTTCTCCCTGAAAAACTGCTCAAAACTGCTCAAAACTGGACCATACAGACTGATCTATGCTGAGGGTATGATGCATCTCACCTGTTACAGATAGAGGGTGCGATGCATACTAAAAATCCCTTCTGTAGGGTGCGATGAGCGGGAGAAGACAAATGGCAGAGGCAATTTTCTAGGTGGAAACCCAGAGAATCTTCTAGAAACCGCTCATTTGACACTTGCCTCTCTAAATTCGCCCAGGGATGAGTAAGAGATCATGAAATCTCCAAGTGGAACCAAGAACTATCAGAGAAATGACGCTAATAAAAATCTCAGAAGCTGACTCACCCACCTGCAAATATCTATATATGGATCCCTCATCCTAAAGATCTAGAGGCTGGAATTTTGTATTTTGTAAGGAAGTGTTGTTGGTTTCTCTGTGAAGCACCATAGTGTTGGGTGATCTAGCTTTTCATGAGGTGAAGATGGCTTTCATGCTGGGAGGATGGAACTAGGTTAGACTGCTGGGTTGTAATCCTCTCTTCAACTACTTCTATCAATAAAGCTATTTGAGTTTTCCTCCATATTCTTGTATATTTCTGAATCTTGTATTGATGTATGCATTTGTATGGTTAATATACATCTGATCCTATATTGTTTATGGTTATAGATCTCTATGCTTTGACTCCATAGGTGTTCTTCGAAGTGGGATAAGTGAGGAAAGAGTGGCAAAGATCTGTTAAAGGGGAGAGGAAACAAGCAAGGAGCCAAGTGAAAGACTGATGTCGGTACTCTTTGCTTCTCTCTCATCTATCTCTCATAAAGGAAAACACAAGTAACTTTAGTTTATTTGTTTCTAATATAGATACCTGTCTTAGTGGGACTAGCAGCTCTGAATGGACACTAGTTTTCCCGATAACAAAGAGGTAGATGAAGAAAGTGTTAAGCTCAAAATGCTTGCTCAAGGTCTAGGAGGAGAAGTTCAGAAATAGTTTAAATATTTGCCTGCAAATAGTATAAATGATCTCCTTGTGTTCCACCAAACCTTTCTTAATAGATAGGAAGTAAAAAAGAACCCTCTACAGATTCTATCATAATATGAAAATATTAAAAGGGAAGTAGGTGAAAGTGTTCAGGGCTATTGTGCTAGATTCAATAATACCTATAATGCAATACTTGTAAATCTTAAACCACCTCAGGATTTAGCCTTGATAAATTTCCGAGATGGATTTGATACAGTTATGTCCTACTAGCTTAGGGAGTCTAGAAGCAAATTTACACGCAAAAAGATATGGGATGAAAACTGAAAGAAGGGTGACAATAAGAGAAGAATCTTCAACTATTACAGCAGATGCTAAGATTGATTCTTTAGTAAGGACCATGGAAATAATGATGGATAGGATAAGTTTGAATGAGAGAAGTGTCCCTAGGGAAAATTGACCTGTTCCATAGAACTGAAATCAAATCCCAGAAGAAACACTCCACAAATCAGACAAATAGACCAAAGAGGCCCGAATCAACAAATTAGGTCCCCATTTCAAGAAAATTATGTTGATGAAGATGTAGGTGTGGTTGAAGAAGTTTAGGAAAATCAAATTAATTTAATGGGGACAAATGAGGATAGTTATGTTTTTCTTACACAAGAAGAACAAGAACTATTCTTATTAGCTCAAACAGAGTTGGAACATGAAGAGTTTGATGACTATAAACATGGATTTGAGAATGCCATATTAGAAGTTCATAGATAGCATAATTTTAGGAGTAGAAAAAAAATGATAAGTCAAAATAAAAGAATGTTGATTTCACTGCTAAGAATACTGCTAAACCTGATCTCAAGAAAATAACTGAAAGCTCTAAGAAAAATGTAAACAATTCAGAAAAGAAGAACACAGAGAATGTTACTAGGAAAACCATTCATGTTTCTATTAAAATTGTCCAAACTAATATCCTTAGTATAGGTCAACAAACTAAACTTGTCACCAAAGCAGTGGTTGAAAGAGCTAATTTGTCAAATCTCATTAAAATTCAAACACCATTCAGTATTGAGAATGAACTTTCTAATCCAAAATTTATATCCCTCTCATTGAACTGATAAACAAGAATGTGTATAGGTCTCAAGTCCTAAAGGTACTCAACATAGAAGAAAACACTGATACAATGAACTTGAATGATGACCAACCTGAGCTCTTATTTGGACTAGAAGTTGATGGAAAACCTCAAGAAGGAGGTGTTCCTCCATTTTATGTCCGCCTAAATATTCATGACAAAATCCTCCATAATGCCATGTTGGATTCAAGTGCATCACATAATCCCATGCCAAAGACTATTATGGAAAAACTTGGACTTGAAATAACAAGAACATACAAAGGTATATACTCATTTGACTCCAACAAGGTTAGGTGTCTAGGTCTTATCAAGGACCTTTGTGTCACATTAGCCTAGATACCAGCAAAAAGTTTAGTCATGGACATAGTAGTAGCAAACATTCCACCTAAGTATGGTATTCTATTGTCACATTCTTGGGCAACTAAGTTACAAGGAACACTTCAAATGGATTTGAAGTATTCCACAATACCAATATTTGGCCAACCAAGGAGACTGTATAGAGAAACCTTAATGAAATATATGGTGAGTAGCCAAGAAAATCCAAAAAACTATCCCCTCTACTCTGTCCATACTGATCTTGATTCCTTCATACTATACAATTATGGAGACACAGATGCACAGGTCACCTAGGCAGAAAATGAACTTAATGAAGGACATGACACCTAAATACCCATTATCCAATAGGACCTGTTGTGGCCACCAACAACCCCCCTCCTTATTTAGTGTTAGTAATAACATTAAACAAGGGGGGGACCCTTAGTAAAAATTAAAAAAAAAATCCTTTTTGTATTGAACTCCTTGGAAATATGTCGCATCGCAAGAAGAGAGTAAAAACATTTCTTTATGAGCACCATAAAAAATGCAAAAAGGCAACGTGAAATCCATCGCATCGCATACATCAGGAAGTACCCATAAATGAAGATCTTGAGAATTCTCCGATGGCCAATATGCGACATCGCATATCGCAACATCGCATAAACAACACACAATATTTTAATATGACCTACGATCTTATGATCAATGCGATTTGCGATCTGTGATAAATGCAATTTGCGAGCTGCGATCTGCGATCTTGACGAAAATGCGATAACGCGATAATGAAATGCAAGTTGCAAGAACCGCCCATTGCAAATTTTCCTCGGCTCAGCATTCAAGAAAAGTTGTCCATAAATCAAAAATTCGACGCACGCCTTAAATGAAATTAATGAACGTACGCCAAAGTGTTAATGAAGGACAATTTTATGTTTTTCAAAGAGTCAGTCCACAATGGGTGACATTATGTTATGCATTCATAGAGCTTAGAGCTTCGCGTCAATATTTATTGTTGTAACTCTTTTCCTTTGCGTAAACTACAGGAATGGAGAATAGGAAACAACATAGAGCAATGTGCAGACAACATCTAAAAGAAAAAGGGGAAAGTGTCAAATGCTCGAAGACAGAGAAGAGATGCCCTCGTAAACAAATACTGCATACGGCGAAACCTCAGGTTCCAGAGAATTACCGAATAGATACTGATATCAATAGGCGATCCAACACTCAGGGTAGAAAAGCTCACAAAAAAACAGCATGTTTACAAAATTTTGAAGAAGCTTACGCCCGGAAAAGGAAAAGGCACTAGAGACAAAAAACACACCACAAGTCCAGAAGCCAAGATAGCAAAAGCAGAAGCAATTTGAGGGAGATTCGGGATGTTACTAAGTTTATACGCAGTGAAATCACCTAGCAAGAGGATGATCCCCAGAAATATCTTCTAATTTACTAAAAAGTAGTTCCAGCACTTGCCGTTCCTATTTGCTTGACTCAAACAAAAGCAGAAAGCAACCAATCGACTCTTCTCAGGCAAATATTGAATGCCCGCAACATCAAGGAGTAAATGCAAAAATAGTTAGAATTTAGATTTGATTTTTAGAAATAAGTTTTCTTAGAAAGAGGGTTTTCATTTAAAAAAAAACCGTATCCTAAATTTGTGTAATTAGGTTATTTAGTTAACAGTATTTAAACCCTTCTCATGCATTTAGAGAAGGGTCCAAAAATTTGTCAAAAAACTTATCCTCAGAACATGCAGTTTTGCACCCTCAGAGGAGGTTTTGATGAATGGAAGGATTGAGATTTATTGATGTTTGCATTTGATATCTACTACTGATGTTGCACTTCTGTACTCTTAGTAGATATTAGAACAAGGAAAGATAAATCATTGTTGCTTTAAGCTTATGAGTAGGACCAGTCATAAATGGTACTTTTATCTCTTGATCATTTCTGCTTATATTCTTAAAGTAATATATAGTTTTTAGTTGTTTATATGTTATTACATGAATGCTTGTGTTACCATTTGGCACTTTTGTACAATGGAGCCATTTATTTATGTTTAATGTGTGAATAACTTGTTATGCGATATGCTGTTCACAACTGTTTTGCCTAACATTTTATGCAAAGTGGTTCATCTTAACTGATTTATACTCTTATAATTGCTGAATGATCTTTATTACTAGCTATTATTTGAAATCTCTTTAGATCGCATAATAGAAGAATTACATCCCGGGTTAGCATAGATTAGATGTGCTATTTTCATTAGATTACAATAGCATAGAGTTAGATTAAAGTAGCTCAAATACGAACTTTAGATCAGCAACATCCAACTCTGCACACACACACCCTTAAATTGGGAAACTGGTCCCATTATCCCCAGTCAGACTCACTATAACAAACGGATAAGGAGCTTTCAACCAAGGTCCGGACCAGGTGAGTATCCCCCTTGTTGTCTACCCGATTTTCGGGGCTTCAACATATTTGGCACTAGAAGGAGGGCCTGAACTATGAATGGACCTAAATCTAAATCTAAATACCATTCTGAGAGTAAATCGCCCTCATCATCTCCCCTGACTTCCCTAGTACGTTTAAATCCAGAATCAGAAGTCGCTCGATTATCAAACGCTGCTACACACCCTAATATTTCAGACCAATCTATCATTAAAACCCCTGAAGTTGAATCCCTGATTCACAAACTTCAGGAATTTTTCATTTCTCCTCAGAGGTCTGATAAATCTCAAAGCAGTGTGACTTCGCAGTACAATCCTGCTCATCCCCTGACCAGGTTAAAAAGTGAAAGATTTGGCATTCAGCCAACTGAGTTGCCTCTTCCCACCAGGAAAAGAGCCAGGAAATTGCCACTAGAGTCTGATAGTGAGACTCTTTCATCTACATCATCCATTTCCACTACCTCACCGCGAAGTCAACCACCCACGCCTTCATCCCAAGTCATCATCCATCCATCTACCGGAACTCCCACAACCCCTCTTCAAACATCTACGATCATAGTATCTTCATCTTCCCAGCCGCAAGGATCATCTTCTGCACTTTCCTCTACTAGCAGCTCAACAATGGCCCAATCTCCATGGAACAACCCCGGGGCAGTTTTAATGCCTGCGCCCTTGAGTCCAATACCGGCCCATCCTGAGAAATGGCTGCCCAAATTCAATCCTGAAGCAGGCATGCTAGCAGAAGAACACATAAACAATTTCATGCTTTCTATCAATCTCAACGGAGTTACTAATGAAGACGCTGTTGTTTGGCTTTTTCCCTATACAATGCAAGGAACAACCGGGTCATGGTACTTTTCATTACCCTTCGGGTCTATCGCAAGCTGGGATATCTTCCAGAATCAGTTCCTCACCAAGTTTGGTGATGACAGATCAAAGACAACGTTAATCAATGACCTATCCAATCTTAAAGCCAAAGCTATAGAACCTATCAAATATTTCAATTTACGGTTCAATAAAATTCTCAACAAAATTCCTACAGCTTCCCAACCCAGCGGAGAAGTACGATGTGAATGGTATATTACTGCTCTACCATCGAACACAACAATCTTCGTGGAAAAAGCAAGTAAAACAACCTTAGTTGAAAACATGATAGAGGCGATAGCACTAGAGAAACGTGTAATAGCCTTGGAAAAAAGATCCGGGACAGAAGAACGCAAATCTAAAAAAGTCACCTTCAAAGAAGACTCCAAAAAGAAACAAGCGAAAGACCCTTTCGATTTGGAAGGATTGCAGAAAGTTTTAGAAACTATGTCTAATGAGATGGTTGACATAAAAAAACAAGTAGCAGAAACCTCTTCAAAAAAGCCCTATAGAGCTTTTAAAAGAAGTCCTTCAACGGATATAAAACCACCCAATTCCATTTCAAATGCTGAATCTGAGGAAGAAGAAGAAGAAGAAGAAGGTGCCACTGAAGGGCTGACTGATGACGAAGAAGTTGTCGAATTACAAGGAATGTGGGATTTCATCCTCCCACAAGAAGAAGATCAAGAAGTATTTCCAGTTAGCACACGAAGCAAAAACCAGCTTGATCCTCCCCAAATTACCCCTAAGCAGAAGAGCACAAGCCCTGCAACAAAAAATAAAGTCGCAACAAAGAAATCAACCACTAAAGCGACTCAATCTAGCCCAGTCCAAGAAGATCAAACCACTCCATCAAAAACATTGATAGTGTCAGATGAAATGGAGTACAATATTATAGATGACATGAGAAAGACTAGGGCTAATATTACCTTGTACGAATTGAGCAAATTAAAACATCAAAAAAAGATAATGATGAAAGAATTTCATGCTGTGCCTATTGCATCTTTACCTACCGTTGTACTCTCTCAAGCTTCCCACAACATGGGAAGACCTCCAACCAACACGGTCAATAAGATTGACCCAAGTGACATCGCATTAATTGGAGGAAGATCGAGATCTCACACTCCCCCGTTTCTTCTCACTAATGAAATTTTCAACAAAAATGTGCACAATTGTTTGATAGATTCTGGTGCTTCATCGAATATCTTACCCAGATCAATATGTGCCAAGTTAAATGTTCAACCCCAAAAATCCGCAGTGCGCATAGTTCAACTTGATTGGTCTCAAGTCGAAGTGACTGGTGAACTTAATCAAGTAACCATAAGATTATCATCCAATCCGAAGATATGTCAAGTTATTGACATTCTAGTGGATGATATCCCAGAATTCTATGGCCTAATTCTTAGCAGAGATTGGTCCGAGAAACTCCATGGATACTTCGCTACCGACTAGTCACACATGTGGTTACCCTACAACGGTAAACCAAATCAAATAAAGGTTGAACGAGAGTTACACCAGAAATACATAGTAACAAAATTGGAAGGAGAAAATGAAGCAATAGCATATAACATCAGTATCATAGGAAATTACTCGGTAGATTCTTTTCTCAGCAATTTCAATGCTCATCCATCACCCTACTTAGAAAATTCAGTTTTGTCCCAAGTCGAAATTGTTTCCCAAACTGATAGTTCAAAGTTTGTTAATTTTTTAGATAAACCTGTAAATACATCTTTGTTTTGGAAATTATATTTTGATGGCTCTAAATCTAAAGAAGGAGCAGGAGCGGGATGCGTTCTGATTAGTCCAGAAGGAAATAAGACCATGCTTACATGCAGACTCGAATTCGATTGCACAAACAATACATCAAAATACGAGGCCTTGGTGCAAGGCCTGTACAAAGCAATCGGGTTGAATGTCAAGTATCTTCAAGTATTCAGAGACTCTGAAATTGTCATCAAATAGGTACGTAACAGTATACATTGTTTATCTGGTCATTTAAGGCACTATCAATCTTTAGTACAAGATCTGACTGAGCATTTCATAGCATTTAATATTTCTTCAATCCCGAGACTCCAAAAAGCAAGCGCAGACCTTTTGGCTAACGTAGCCTCTAAGCTTATCCCCTCCGAAGATTTTAGTCCGGATAGATTCTAAATAGAATTAATCTTTAGACCATCCATCCCTGACAATGTTACAAATTGGAGAGTATTCAATGACGATCCTAATATTCTAAATTTCCTCACTTATGAAGGATCCTACTCTAATCAAATAATTGACGAAGACCATCATGATCAACAAATCAACCAAATAGCACTGATAATGCTATACCTAAATCGGTGGTTAAGTTAGAAGACTTATACGATTTAAAAAAAAGGTTTAAAAGGTCTACCAATTCAAAGCTCTACAGTCCAACTCTGAACTACGAATTAGTAAACCTAGGACCCGATGATAAACCACAAAACGTTAACCTAGGCCTCTGCCTAGTCCCTGAAGAAAAACTAGCGTATATTCGTCTTTTGAGACAATATAAAAATGTTTTTTCCTAGAATTATGATGAACTAAAGGCATACAACACTTCTATCATTCAACATACTATTCCTATGATCAATAACGAAAAACCTGTCCAACAAAAATTGAGAAAAATCCACCCCAATTTAGAAAATCAGATAAAAACTGAGCTAAATAAGTTATTGAAAGCCAGAATAATTTTCCCCGTCAGACATTCCAAATGGTTCTCCCATTTGGTACCCGTTAGAAAGAAAAACAGATATATTAGAATCTACATCGATTTTCGGAATCTTAACAAAGCCTGCCAAAAGGACAATTTTCCTCTTCCACCTATGGAACAAATACTATAGGTAGTAGTAGGCTCAGAACTAATGTCTTTCTTAGATGGATTTTCAGGATATAATCAAGTGTTGGTACATCCCGATGATCAGTTGAAAACCACATTCAGAACTAAATGGGGCACATACGCATATCGAAAGATGCCATTTGGTTTGATCAATGTTGGCGCTACATTTCAAAGAGATATGGACATCACATTCAAGGGTTTAGTCAATAAGTCTATAGTGATTTATTTGGATGATATAACAGTGTACTCCAAGAAGCGAAGCGATCATCTAAAAGATTTAAAACAAATCTTTCAACGATGTTTAAGGTATGGAATTTCACTTAACCCAAAGAAATCTTTTTCACATTAAGTGAAGGAAAACTTCTAGGATTCATAGTGTCGAAATCTGATATTCACATTGATCCTGACAGAATCAAAGAAATTTCTGAAATATCCCTACCTCATAATAAAAAAGCCATGCAATCTTTCCTTGGTCAAATCAATTTTGTAAAGAGATTCATTCTAGATTTTTCACGAATTGTATCCCCTTTGCAAAACATGATTAAAAAGAATTCAAATTTTAAATGGGGTCAAGATGAACATGAAGCATTCAACCTGATCAAGCAAGCTATCATTAATGCTCCGTCTTTAGCAACCCCGAATTTTTCAGAATCTTTTACTTTATACACATTTGCCTCAGAGAAATCATATGCTGCAATTCTAACTCAAGCAAATCAAGAAAAAGCAGAAGCTCCAATTGCATTTTTTAGCTCAAATTTACAAGGCGCTGAACTTAATTATTCTGACATAGAGAAGCAGGCTTATGCCGTTTTCAAAGCTGTCAAATATTTCAGACCTTTCTTACTTAAAACCCATACCAAGGTCATAGTCCCGTTTCTAGCGGTAAGAAATCTTCTAGTACAGAAGGATGTGGGTGAGAAAAGAGCCAATTGGATCACTGCTTTGCAGGAGTACGACCTTGAAATCAAACCAGCGAACATTGTGAGAGGTCAAGTCTTCTGCAAAATGTTGGCTGGAGTATCACAAATTTCTAAAAATTCATCTGAATAGGTACAAGTGTGTGAGGTAAGCCTAAACGATGCAGAATCATTGTACGCTGACACCATTTATTTTCTTAAGAACAGGTATGCTCCAACACACCTTGATCACACTAGGAAAAGAGCTCTCAGATTAAAAGCTAAACAATATAAGCTCATAAATGATATTCTTTTTAGAAAAAATTATGATTCTGTTCTTCTCAGATGTTTAGAAAAAGATGAAGCTGAAAAGGTTTTGCAGGAACTGCACGATGGACTAGTAGGCGGACACTACGTAGGAGATGCTACTGCACATAAAATATTACGTGCAGGATATTACTGGCCTACATTGTTCAAAGACTCACACAGTTACGTAATGAAATGCCAAGTCTGCCAAACTACTGCTGGGAGACAAAGGAAACCGTCCTTGCCACTATAGCCGGTAAACATCGAGCAACTGTTTGCTCAGTGGGGCTTGGACATAATAGGTGAGATCGTTCCTCACTCTTCTAAGCAGCAATGATACATCCTCACGGCAACAGATTATTTTACTAAGTGGGTAGAAGCAGTTCCTCTCAAGACAGCTAATTCTGCAAATATTATTGAATTCATAGATCAATTTATAATCACTAGGTTTGGACTGCCATAAGCTTTAATGTTTGATAATGCATCATACTTTTATGGAAATGCAATGATGGAATTTGCACTTAAAAGAGGGTTCAAACTAAAATATTCGGCCAATTACTATCCGCAAGGTAATGGGTTAGCTGAGTCAACAAACAAAAACCTAATCAGGATTATTAAAAGAACAGTCGACCAAAACCAAAATAATTGGCATAAAGCTTTGATAAATGCTCTATGGGCATATAGAATAACAAAAAAAGCTTCGGTCGGCACTTCTCCCTTTAATTTAGTTTATGGGAAAGAAGTGGTTCTTCCAACTCACTTAGTCATTCCCTCCTTGTCCTTAATACAATACATTGATGAAGTGCCTACTTCCTCCATACAACTAAGACAAATGGAAATAATTAAACTAGAAGAACAACGAGAACAAGCTAAGAAAACCCATGCTCATCATCAAGCTCTAATCAAATCCTCTTTTGATTCAAACATAATGACCAGAATTTTTTTTCAAATGGGAGATTTAGATTTGAAATGGGATAAGGCACATGAAGAAAAAGGAAAACATACAAAATTTCAAAAGATGTGGCTCGGTCCTTTTCAGATTGTTGAAGTCATAGGTCCATCAACGTTTGTCTTGCAGGATTTAGCAGGTAGAAGGGATTCTCTGCCTGTTAATGGACAAATCCTTAAAATATATTTTCCATAGAAGATTATTCTTCTATTTTTCTAAGTAAGTTTTATTTTTCTTTTCTTTCATAATAAAACCAGTTGTGAGTGGTTACTATAGGTATTCACGGAAAAGCCACCAATTCTCTTTAAGATTTTGAGCTTTCCGCTTGTATAAACGACAAAATTTTTAAAGAACCTGATCTTTATTATTGACAGATACAGTTAAAAACTTTAGCCTAGATATGATGCTAGTTTCAACTTCCAAAAAATTTTGACAAAAGCAACCTTTGGTGAAGAAATTGTTTTATATCAGCACAATGAAAGGTATCAATAGAAAAATAGGGATTCTCTGTAAAGTAGCTGTTTTCAAACTCTATTATTGTCGTCCAGAACTTTCTTAAGGAAAAATTGACTTCCTCCCTGCTAAAAAAAAAATCGCAGCATTCAGAGGAATAATCCATGAATACACTTTATCTTAAAGAATAAGAGGTCTCATCACGAGCCGGCTTATCATGATCACAAGTATTATAACTTGCTAACTTTGCCAATACTCTCCACCAAAACAGGGCAATGACTCAAGATTGTTGAAATCAAAAGACAAGGGGTCTCATCACGAGCCAGCTTGTTCAGCAAAAGTGTAAATCAAGTGAATGACTGTGTCATAATTTGGCTACCAAACCAAGACATTTTTCTTTAAGAATAAAAAAGAAAATCAAAGCAATAAGTGTCAACATGGGTTTTTCTTTGAAATTTGTAGATCACCTTAAGCAGGATAAAGGATCATGACTGGGTAACAGGTAACCCTGTCGAGGCTATGGACGCCTGCTAGCAACAGAGGCTCTACCTACGACAAATGAGCATATTTAAAACTGATTCGCAGGGAAAACATTATTTTATCTATACAAGACCAAGTAATGGTTGATGTAGATGCAAGGACAAGTCTGAGGAAGCAAACAATTAGAATAAAAAGAGGTTGAAACAGAATATCATTGATAGAATAAAGCATAATATACTCTATCTGTCCATAACAAAGTTTAGATTTATGAAACTTTTTCTGTTTTGGAAGTAAGTTTCAATAGAGAAGCAGAGATAACTGGTTTTTCCAAGTGAATCGCCATTGTTGTGGCCACCAACAACCCCCCTCCTTATTTAGTGTCAGCAATAACATTAAACAATGGGGGGACCCTTAGTAAAAATTCAAAAAAAATCCTTTTTGTATTGAACTCCTTGGAAATATGTCACATCGCGAGAAGAGAGTAAAAACATTTCTTTATGTGCACCATAAAAAATGCAAAAAGGCGACGCGAAATCTATCGCATCGCATACATCAGGAAGTAGCCATAAATGAAGATCTTGAGAATTCTCTGATGGCCGATATGAGACATCGCATATCGCAACATCGCATAAACAACACACAATAGTTTAATATGATCTGCGATCTTATGATCAATGCGATCTGCGATCTGCGATAAATGCAATCTGCGATCTGCGATCTTGACGAAAATGCGATAACGCGATAATGAAATGCAAGTTGCAAGAACCGCCCATTGCAAATTTTCCTCGATTCAGCATTCAAGAAAAGCTGTCCATAAATCAAAAATTCGGCGTGCGCCTTAAACGAAATTAATGAACATACGCCAAAGTGTTAATGAAGGACAGTGTTATGTTTTTCAAAGAGTCAGTTCACAATGGGTGATATTATGTTATGCATTCATAGAGCTTAGAGCTTCGCATCAATATTTATTGTTGTAACTCTTTTCCTTTGCGTAAAATACAGGAATGAAGAACAGGAAACAACATAGACCAATGTGCAGACAACATCTAAAAGAAAAAGGGGAAAGTGTCAAATGCTTGAAGACAGAGAAGAGATGCCCTCGTAAATAAATACTGCATATGGCAGAACCTCAGGTTCCAGAGAATTACTGAATAGATACTGATATCAATAGGCGATCCAACACTCAGGGTAAAAATGCTCACAGAAAAAACAACATGTTTACAAAATTCTGAAGAAGCTTACGCCCGAAAAAGGAAAAGGCGCTACAGACAAAAAACACACCACAAGTCCGGAAGCCAAGATAGCAAAAGCAGAAGCAATTTGAGGGAGATTCGGGATGCTACCAAGTTTATACGCAGTGAAATCACCTAGCAAGAGGATGATCCCCAGAAATATCTTCTAATTTACTAAAAAGTAGTGCCAGCACTTGTCGTTCCTATTTGCTTGACTCGAACAAAAGCGGAAAGCAACCAGCCGACTCTTCTCAGGCAAATATTGAATGCTCGCAACATCAAGGAGTAAATGCAGAAATAGTTAGAATTTAGATTTGATTTTTAGAAATAAGTTTTCTTAGAAAGAGGGCAGTCATTTAAAAAAAACCGTATCCTAAATTTGTGTAATTAGGTTATTTAGTTAACAGTATTTAAACCCTTCTCATGCATTTAGAGAAGGGTCCAGAAATTTGTCAAAAAGCTTATCCTCAGAACATGCACTTTTGCACCCTCAGAGGAGGTTTTGATGAATGGAAGGATCAAGATTTATTGATGTTTGCATTTGATATATGCTACTGATGTTGCACTTCTGTACTCTTAGTAGATATTAGAACAAGGAAAGATAAATCATTGTTTCTTGAAGCTTATGAGTAGGACCAGTCATAAATTGTACTTTTATCTCTTGATCATTTCTGTTTATATTCTTAAAGTAATATACATTTTTTAGTTGTTTATATGTTATTACATGAATGTTTGTGTTACAATTTGGCACTTTTGTATGGTGGAGCCATTTATTTATGTTTATTGTGTGAATAACTTGTTATGCGATATGTTGTTCACAACTGTTTTGCCTAACTTTTTATGCAAAGTGGTTCATCTTAACTGATTTATATTCTTATAATTGCTGAATGATCTTTATTACCAGCTATTATTTGAAATATCTTTAGATCGCATAATAGAAGAATTACATCCCAGGTTAGCATAGATTAGATGTGTTGTTTTCATTAGATTACAATAGCATAGAGTTAGATTAAAGTAGCTCAGATACGAACTTTAGATCAGCAACATCCAACTCTGCACACACACACCCTTAAATTGGGAAACTGGTCCCATTATCCCCAGTCGGACTCACTATACCAAACGAATAAGGAGCTATCAACCAAGGTCCGGACCGGGTGAGTATCCCCCTTGTTGTCGACCCGATTTTTGGGGCTTCAACAGGACCCTAAAAAGAACTTCTCTGGAATATGAATTTTGATGGCTCATGTGGTAAAACAGGATCAGGGGCAAGAGTCTGGCTGTACAATTGAAAAACTAATCAGGCTGAAGGTCATTCTTACAAATTGATTTTTCTATGCACAAACAACATAGCATAATAAGAGGCAATACTATTAGGCTTGAAATTGCTTAAAAAACTTAGGTGCTTAGAGAATTTTTGTCCAAGAAGATTCAGAACTGATCATAAAACAAATTAAAGGACAATACTCTACAAAACATCCTATATTGAGAGAATACTGAAATGTTGTGATTTATTTTCTCAAAACATTAGAAGAGTATGACCTAGATGTTATCCCAAGGCTCCAGAATGCTCTGGTAAATGGTTGAGTTTTTTCAGCCAGCACCCGCAAATTACCTCATCCAAATAAACAATACAAAATTGAAGTGAAACACCGTCCTGCAGTGCCTGATAACATGAGATACTGGCAAGTTTTGGAAGTGATAAATAGATTGAGAGTTTTCTACAATCAAAAGATGAATTTGAGGATAGCAACATAGATTTGGAAGATGAAATAGACAATCAAACTGATGTATATATTAGTATAAAACATCGTGTATTTTCTGATAGGAAAGTTTCTGTAAATAAAATTGTACATAAAACTGAAATACACAAAGACCCAAAAAAAGAGGAATTCAAAGTACTTCAACTTAAAGACAATATTTTGCCTAGAGGGCTTGCCCCTTTGGAAGAGTTGTTTGACTTTAATGATGTTGCTAGAAGGCCAAAAATGGAACCAATAGGAAAAAACATTGAGGAGTGCAACATAGGCACCAAGCAAAATCCCAAAATTATTAAACTGTCAAAATCACTACCTATCATGGCTAAACAAAGGTATATAACTCTATTTAAAGAGTTCATAGATGTATTTTCTTGGAGCTATGAGGATTTGAAAGCTTATGATACTAGCATTATACAACATAAACTTATAATAAGAGAAAACCAAAAACCATTTAAGCAGAAGCCACGTAGGATAAATCCTATCCTAATGCCCTTGGCTGGAAAGGAAATTAAGAAAATGTATGATGCTAAGATCATAGTCCTAATTCGATATTCTAAATGGGTATCCAATATTGTGCCTACAAGGAAGAAAACTAGTGAAATAAGAATGTGCATTGACTTTAGGAATTTAAACAAGGTTTCCCTTAAGGACAACTACCCCTTACCAAAAATGGATCACATACTGCAAAGGGTAGTGGGTTATAGTAGGATCTCCTTGTTAGATGGTTTTTCAGGGTATAATTAAGTTTTGGTGCATTTCGATGATCAAGATAAAACAACTTTTACTACTTAGGGAACTTTCATGTATGTGAAAATTCCCTTTGGATTAATGAATGTTGGTGCTACTTTCCAGAGAGTAATGGACATTGCTTTTTCAGATGAAATTGGGCATTTCATTGTGATTTATCTTGATGACATCACTGTTTTTTCAAAGATTGATGAAGAACACCTAGCACATCTAAGAAGATTATTTGAAAAATGCAGAAAGTTTGGTATCTCACTAAATTCCAAGAAAACATTGTTTGGGCTTGAAGAAGGAGGAATTCCAGGCCATATCATCTCCAAATATGGAATCAAAATTTATCCCAATAGGATTGAAGGTATCCTTAAAATTAGTTATCCAAGAAGCATAAAAGAACTTGAATCTTTTATTGGAAAAAGTGAATTTTTTGAGAAGATTCATACCAAATCTTGCTGAACTACTCAAAAATATAACAAACATGCTCAAGAAAGACACAAAAATTAAATGGAATGTTAAGGTGAGACGATCTTTTGATCTAGTCAAACATCCATTAACGCAAGCTCCAATTTTGATTAGCCCAGATTTCACTAAAGATTTTATTATCTTTTCTTTTGCATCTAAACATATTATTTCTGTTGTGCTATTATAGAAACATAATGAAGGACATGAACAAGCAACAACACTTTTTAGGAAAGCTTTGAGAGATGCTTCTTTGAAGTACAATATCATGGAGAAACATGCATTTGCTCTAGTCAAAGCAATAAAAGATTTCAGTGTTTACATTTTACATTCTCATATCATTTCTTACATGCCTAATGTAGTTTTCAAAGATATTCTCACGCAAAATGGACTTGATGGGAAGAGAGGAAAATGGATAACTGTCATTCTGGAATATGACATTGGAATCAAGCCCACCAAGTTGATTAAAGGATAGGGATTAACCAAATTGATGTCTGAATCAAATTTTAATCCATTAGATATCAACATGCTATTTTATTGGATGATCTTGAGGAATTGGTGACTCCACCAATAGACGAATAATATCTAAACTCCCCCTGATATGCAGACCTTTTGTATGTTCTATTCAATTTAAATGCTCCTCCTGGATTATCCAATACAAAGGCAAGATTTCTAAAATTAAAAGAAATCAAGTTTTGCATTATTGATAGTACATTATATTGGAAAGATGTTGGAGGTGTCTTACTCAAATGTTTGTTAAAGGATGATGCTGAAAAAGTTATGCAGGAATTCCATGAAGGTGACTGTGGAGACCATATTTATTGGAAAACAACTACTAATAGAATCTTTAGAGCTAGTTTCTATTGGCCTACACTTTTCCTAGACATCCATAAGATGGTACTTTCTTACCATAAATGCCAAATGTTTGAAGGGAAGAGAAAATTATTACCCTTTCCCCTGAAACCCTTCTCTATTGAAAGTCCTTTCCAATAGTGGGGATTGGATTTCATTAGTGAAATTCATCTTCCATCCTCTACCCAACACAAATGGATCATGAATGCCACAGAATAATTTACCAAATCAATAAAATCCATCACTTCCAGAGTTGCTACTAATTCTGTCATCATAAAATTCCTTGAAACCAATATCCTCTCCAGATTTGGGTGTCCTAGGAAACTTATCACTGACAATGATGCAACTTTGAAATCAAAGAAGATGGTATATTTTTGCCACAAGTACCATATCTTTTTGGGTCATTGAACAACTTATTACCCTCAAGGTAATAAGTTAGCTGAATCCTCAAACAAAAGTTTGGCAAACATCCTTAAGAATATTTTGGAGGACAATAATAAGTCATGGCATAATAAGTTGATCTATGCATTATGGGCTGATAGATTGGCTACAAAGAAATCCTTTGGCATGTCCCCATTTCAACTGGTTTATAGAATGGATGCAATTTTCCCTTCTTCCATGGGAGTGCCAGCCATGAATATCATTCAAGAGATACAAATTGAACCAAATGATATACAAAGAAGGATAAATCAGAAAATTCAATTACAATAGTCCAAAGAAGAGGTATACAATAGAACTCAGGTTGTCCAGGAAAACATAAAGAAAATTTTTGACAAAATAACCAAAGCTGATGATTTCAACCTGGGAGATAGAGTGCTAAAATGGGACTCAAGGAGAGAAGATAAAGGAAAGCATGGAAAATTTGAAAATCTTTGGAAGGGTCCATATATTATTTCCGCTCTCAGAGGGAATAATGCATTTTTCCTCAAAGAGTTGGATGCAATGAAATTTCCAAGAGGTCTTGTCAATGGTAGGATGCTAAAGCATTACTTCTCATAAGCACACAAGTTTCCCTAATTCCATTGTAAATATTATAGTATTTTATGTTTTTCTTGAATAATTCATTTGATAAAGGTTGAAGTCCATAGAGAAGGCCACAACCCTGCTTTGATGAAGTTACTACAAAAAGAAATCAGATTGAAGACAATGTAGATACAAAGGACTCAAGGCTACTAATATTATGTTCTTGACACTTCAAACTGAGAAGTGCCATCCCCAGCTAGAGCCATTGTTATGGTCCTATAATTTATAGGATCTCAAGGTGATTGAGTATCTTATATTTGGTAGATTCATATTGATCATAGATTTCAATATTCAATTGATTTCACAAAAAAAGGAGAATAAAAAGAAGAGAAAAGAGGGTATTAAAAAAAGAGAGAAAAATATCAAAAGAGAAAAAAATGAAAAGAAAGGAAAACCCTAAATATTGTTCAATTCATATAGTCTAAGCCTGATTGAACAAATTTCAATTTCTATTGATAGAGTAGAATATAAAGATCTGTCAAACAGCTTAAGCTTGGCAAATTAGCAGCGAGGTAGAAATGAAATTGGTTCAACTGTTCAATCTGGACCAATAGGAGAGATAAGTGATAGACTAGGTTAGAAATAAAAAGAGAGAAAATGAAAAAGGGTCTGGAAGTCCAAATGCACCCTGAAAATGCAAAAAGGAAAAAATGTTAGATTATAAAGATAAAGGGTAGGTAGATTGGAAAGAATTACAAAGGGAAAAAGACATGAAAAATTCCTTTAATGTTTTAATTTTCCATGTGTTTCCCTAATGCTGGAAAATAAATTAAAAATATAAAGGAGGCTTATACTATTACTCCTAACTTTATGTTATTCTCCGCCCCCCTTTTTTCATTCTCCTACCCCAACACTCACGTCACATACCCATCACATCAACTATTACCCACCCCTCACCTCTCATCTAATCCCCGCACTTGCTATTCGATCCAACGAACCATATGATTTTTTGCGCCCCCTCACCCATTGAACATTAATGCCGGAGGAGGTATGAAATTAGTGGTTTTAGACCACTTATGTGTCACACTATCGTGATTTCGCACACCCCCCCTTCCACTTATCGCTTCAAGGCCCCCCCAAAAAGTGCTTTCCGCATTCCACTAAACCAGCTCCTCCGTCATGACTGTTCGCCCATCCTGCCAACCTATCCCATCCGCCCATCACCTCCATTCCCACAGTAAATCGTTGCACATTCAATTGGATAGACCATTAGCCAACAGACCTGTGCCACTTCAGGCCAATCCAAGGACAATGCTCCAAAAGATACAAATACACCATCTCCCACCCATTTTCAAAATTTTAATGTGTTCTATTTACTTACAGGTGAAAGTCAATATTTGTTTAGGCATACACAGAGAAGAAGTGAACACACTGAAACAATAACATAGTTGCAGAAAGCTTCATTTTTTTGCGTTTATCATACATCCACCTTCTTGAATCTCACTTTCTATTCATCCCCTTTCTTTTTCCCTCTCTAAGTTACCTCTTCTTTACATTTGCTTTCTGTTGCAGTTCACCTGCAAATTCAATACAATCCAGGTTTAAAAATTTGTAGAAGATACCCATGCCACCTAAGAAGAAAGAACAGGAGATGTTCAATCCAATGCTGCACCCACCATTGGAATTGGATCATATTCCACTAGCAGATAGAGAATTCAAAATATATGAGACACTTTTAGAATTTGATCTCTTTGACATCTACTACTAGTGGGAGGAAAAATTGGTTGATGAAATGGATGATATAGGACTTTGGGACACTAATTTTCTATTCTATATTTTTCCCAAAACCCATCGCTGCCGATAACTAATAAGAAAATGATAGTCATGTTATTACCCATAGCAAAGGGCAGTAATAGCCCCAACAGGAGACATATTATTCACCATAAATTCCAAATCCATAATGCAGATGATGCAAGATCCTATCATTGAAGGAACTTCTCCTTTCTCCCATGAAATCCTCAGTGAAACGCACCGAAGACTAGACTTTTCAAAACGAGCTAAAATCTTGGAACTATTCATGACTAAACATACCCCACTGCCTAGCAGAGATCCTCCTTATTCTTCTTCTACCTTCTTGATATAACCATGCATATAGTCACTGTGCTTTCATTTCTGCTAGGCTATTATTCATATTAGTGGCTTGATGAGGCTATAATAGGTTTCCTAGCCATATTGTCAACAGAGTAAAATCCTTCTATACTATTTAATTTCAGTCAATTCCTGGTAGATGCCATCCATGAGAAATTTGTAAATTTCATCACAAAGGAAGTGTTTCAGTAGTCTTCATTATTAGTATACATGTTTGTTTATTTTCAGGCAGATAGATTTCAGTTTACAATGAGCAAGTTAAATGAAGAAGGTGAACCCCAATCTGTCATTTTCTGGACAACCTTAGTGATGAAGGATCAACATGACTTCACCTACAAGGCATTTATAGATATGTTTGTTCATCTAGTTATGAGTCTCCTCAGTGGAACTGCAAAATCGAGAATCAGTGAAGAAATTAAAAGGATTATGAAGTTGACATACCAAGGAAGAACAAGAGTTTGGTACTTATACCAAAATTACACAGAATTAAGGGTATATGGATGTGAGTTGGCCCCTTACAAGATTCCAAAGTTCATCCCCATGAGGATCTTTGCACTTGAATATATTAGGTAGATGATCAATACAAATGAAGTACATTTTGTGGCAGCAAAGAAGGAGTCACAATTTAGGATCAAATTCTAGATTGGTCCTTTCATTTGCAACAGTAGGGAAGTAGGTGAGGAGGCAGATAAGAAATTGAAGGAAATGAAGTTCACTCAAAGTTTCACATGCTCCTATGACCCATGGGGCATTATCTCCAGGAAAAGGGTGGAGAGCAAATCATCACCCTATATTCACTCTCAAAGGCCCAAAATAGAGAAATTTATGAACCAGATTTAGTGGATGCCTGACACCCTGCAATAAGCTGAGGAACAAATACTTTCTTCTTCAAGTGCACAGATGCCTAGGCAGAAAGAAAGACAAAGTACAGAGGACAAATAAATCAAGGGTAAGGAACATGAAAAAGCAACATCAGGGAAAAGGCCGAGAGAGGATCAGTCACCAGGGACTGATACTTTAATGAAAGAGTTCAGATTTAAATTTAGGAAAAGGGAAAGGATACACATGGACATAGGCAACGAGCCACAATAAACAATCATTAATCTTAGTGATATTCCTGAGTCATCCCTAGCAAGAGGTCAATCTCTTCCTACCACTACGATTTCAGAAAGGCAACAAACTCTCCAAGTTTCCACATCTACTAATGTAACTGGAGAAAAAGAGGAGACCATCTTTGATACTTTCAGGGAGACAAAAATTAGGAATGAAATGTTAAAGAAGAGTTCTTATGCTAAAATTTGGAAGCAAAGGTCTTCTTCTCAAGGCAGAATCCTCTCAACTTTCGATTCAGAAAAAGGCAAGATGCATATGGGATTCTTGGAAGCACAAACAATAGAACCTAAAACTCCAGCTGATTACAAACATACCTCTTTTGAGTTTGGTTCCATAAATGTTCATCCTATTGATCAGTTGGAAATTCACAAGGAAATAGACGAAATGACCTCCTCTACTCTAATCAGTACCTCTATGAGTTCGTTTAAAATGCAGGTGGCCTTATCAAATGCTCCATCTCAGCTGAAGATGGAAAATATTTCATCTCAATCAAAAGGAAACAGAATTAAGTCTTTGGAAACTTAGTGGTGAAAATTGGATATGATCCCTCAGATGTGAAAGTAGCAAAATAGATAATTAAGATGAAGGAGATTGATATAGCAGTCTTAAAGAAGCAGCTCAAAATGCCTGCAACACATGATACCTTGAACAAAGAGATATGGTAAATAGAGAGTCAGAAGGTGGAAATGATGAAATTAATAATGGAGTTGTCTCTCCAAATAAAACAAATGGAAGAAAAAATGGAGAAGATGGTACAAGAGAAGGAAAAGATAGCACTGTTGGCCAGCACCAATATGGAGGCTCTCCCTCTTACAGCTATTCCTACGACTACTCCAACAACTACTGCTACAAGGATAGGAAGCAGTACAAAACATCTAGCCAGGTCCATGGAGAGCATGAATCGTTAGACAAAGGAGATTAAGAGACTAGAAATCCAAGTCAATGTTGTGCATGACCAAATCAAAAGAGCTGAAAGGGCAGATTCGGTGGAGATTCAGAGGGCATGGACCATAATCGAAAAGTTGCACAAATATGAAAAGGAATCGTCCATTGGTAACACTCTAAAAATGGTGAAACAGATCATCTGGAACAACCTCATCAATGGCATGAAATCAAGATTATATAGAGGCCATCTTAAATTTAGTAAATGCAAGCAAAACCAAAACATAATTTAAAATGATCTGCTAAAAAATAAATAAACACAAGCCCAAATTAAGTAGGATTGAATATGGAGAAATAGTAACCTTCAAATTTGAAGATTTAATAATTATATGAGTACCTCTAGATTTCATTTTCAAATTGGTTTCAGTAGATTTAGGTTTATTTTGGCTTTCTCTTAATCGATTTAGGGCTTTGAGTTGTTCATTTTCTTGCAACATCTGGGTGATACGATTTTCCAAATGAGGCATAGTGAATAAGAATTATTGATGGCAATATAGATCAAGCAAAGTAGGGTCAGAACAAGAATGGGTCTAAGGAGTCTTCATTGTGTTACTATTTCCATTGGGTTTGATTTTATCATTGTCAAAACAATATTTAGCTCAAGGTTTAGTATTTTTCAGCGAAAGCTCAAGCGAAACTTCTAAATTGACGAATACCTCCTTTACATGTGTGTTCCTTCACCTATTTCATTGAGCTCTCGAAATATTTATTTCCATTTTTTTGCCTTCACCTTAGATTTTAAGTCACACTCTGCCTAACTAATCGGTTTTGGTTTTGCAGGTCTGGACCAAGGACTACAAGGTGAGGGTTTTGACTCTTGTTTTTCCTTGAATTCTAGTCTTAATTCCTAATGATCGAGTTCAACATTTTTGGCCATACTATGGCTAACATAGACTAGTGTAACATCAAGGTTTACTACTTCATTACCGTCATAATCATCTACTTGGTCTGCATGGAATGACCCTTAAGAATTATCCTCAATACGAGAATTAGACAACATAGGATCAACAAGTGAAGGATTAGATGTAGTATTAGCCATAGAACTTAGTTGTTCAAAAACTTGGCGTTTCTGGAGCCCATTCCATAGGAGAAACATATTCCATTCATCCCCACACTTGACTAGGTAACGCTTGACCAAAATACAAATGAAGCCCTGTCAAGGTTCTTTCACTATGCTGGGTAAGCTTTGGCCATTTTGGTCAAGATTTTATACATAAAATATGGAATATTTAATTCATGACCCAAAAACACCAAAATAAGATATATATGGTAGATGAAAATTAATTGGTAACACCCATTGCAAGTAATATAATGATGTAGAAAAAGAAACATATCCTACCACTTAGACTTCAAGAAGGAGATATGAATTCCTTTTGCATCATATGTGCAGTCATTGTTAATCATAAACTTCTTTCAGGATATACCATAGACCGAGCAATTTCTTTATCACTTTTCTCCCTTTGTGGGAAGGTAAGTCACCTCGGCAATGAAACTAACACCTATATGCATTTCCATGTCACCAACTCTCACTCTTTTACTGTCGAACGTGGCTACAAAAACTTAGATAGCTTCCTCACTATAACGGTGAAACAGGTGGAGAAATATCCACCACCCGAACTGTTCAAATAATGGTAGGTACTAATCATATGTATTAATAATATCAGTTCCAACATGTTTAGTTTGAATTACTATAGGAATGGTAAAATGTTTTATAATAATTCGACAAGGGTTAGTGATGAGCCTCAATATTGCAACAAGAATGCTGCAACCCCCAAGGCTACCAACTTTAATTATCAGCTCGGGGTTCATGCAAAATTAAGAGGTATCGACACTATATTTGCAACATACAATGTGTCCTTCCTTTCCTGTCATTATGTAATGGAGTGTATGTACTGAAGTCAAATCCCAAACTAATTGCAGAAAATGAAATGCTTGAAATGGAAACCTGAACCTATTGCAAGAAAGAAAGTACAAGGAAATAAACCTATTCTAATTGCATAAATTAAAGATCATGAACTAAATTTCAACAATTAAATTTCAAATAATTTAGATCAATTAACAAAGTTCGTTGTATGTGCAATCAATAAAATCATCATTGTATTACCCATTTCATAAATCTGTCCATTAGCCCAAATTGCTGAAATGTTTTGCATGGATAAAGAGGAAAGTCATAAGTGGTATTTAGTCCTCCCTAATCATGGATTTAGAGCCTATGGGTCTTTATTCAACACTAAGGAACAATAACCAAGCTTATTGATTTAATTTGGGCCAATATATGCATGTTGAAAGGCTACTATAGGGTTTCATGTAGTACTACTACATGAAACAACAAATTTTCTATAGGGAGTTATAATTCATTGAATGACCAACAAAATCAAATCCCAATTGGATGGGACAATTTTTTTTATTGACTAGGACGTCTTAGGTCTCCATTCCAAGTGGAGTCACTCAGAACTACCTTTGTTGACCAATGCTAAAAAATGGCAGAAAATTACTAGTCTAAAATCTAGAAATCCGAGAAGTAGTGAGCTAGTAAATCTATCAAAAGCCTAGCCTAATCAAGTGAAATTGCAATGGGGTAATTTTTGTTATTAACTAGAATTTTTTTGTGATCTAATTCAAGTAGAACCAACTTTATTGAAGCTCGTTAACATGCCCTAAAAAATAGCATAAATTTAATGTTATTTGACACAAAGGAGTTCCAGAAATCTAGATTTGGGAATAAGCAAACTAATCCAATTATATCAATGATTAATATGACCTTCCAAATATTTTCTAAGGATGAAATGATGCTTTTGATATTGAAAAATTACTTACATCAACCATTTAACCCAATCCTACAACAATAAATCATTAATACTAAATGTAGAAATAAAAAGAAACAAGAACAAGAGATGCATGTGAATAAGAAGTGAAAAGAAAGAAAATCAAATGATACAAAAGGGCTCTGAGGCTCTTGGGATGGCAAAGCCCAAGGAAACTTAGAGTCCTATGAAGGGGACCAAGATTTAGAATTTGAACATGACACCAATCTTCATTATTTCCTTCAATACAATTACATCCCTGCAAGAAATGACAATGGAGCTGCAAAAATACAAGTTTTCTCCACAAGAATACAAATAAAAAGCCAAACCTAGAGGAAAATTCAACTTGGTACTTATAAAAAATGATTAGGAATCGTTTCACATGAAAGGAGGAATCTTTCCCCACAAAAATCCCTTGATTAGTGGATCTCACTCCCAATACTAGGAATCTACATTAAATGGTAGGGAACACATTCCTAGATTTTCTCAATCATTGGAGCTCCACAATTTGTGCCATAATTCTAGAATATATTGTTGATTTATTATTTAATATTTATCCTCTTGTAGTAGGGAGCAAGTCCCTAAATTATCTCCTCCTCCAAATCTTCATAATCTGCCCAATATGCTCATAATATTCCATAAAAATAAATAATATTAGGCACAAATATGCAATTATCCATAAACCTTCCTAATGAACATATTAAAGTTAAAAATACATTATCTAATGCAAAAAGAGAGGTTTGATGTGCTGAAGGGTGGTTAGATGGGCCTCAATTTATGTTTGACTTAGAGGCATGGGCCTTACTTTATGTCTAATTTAGAGGCCCATCATACCCCCTGCTGAAAGTGTTGCTCAAACTTTGAGCAACTTAGTGGCCTCATTGTACCTCGTTCATGGCCTTGGTGGCCTCTCTCTTATGCATTCCTTATTCCTTTCTCTTAAGAATCTTGGTTGTAAGTTCTGCAAGCACAAGCACAAAAATGTAGTTGTTCTTATAATGATTGTTTAACGAACTTTCAAGAAACAAAACATAACTTTCCTGTTTGCAAGTGAACTATGTTGGCTTGTAGATCCATTTCATTCATATTCTCTCCCTTGAAATAATTCAATTTTCACTCATTTTTCCAAAAACCGTTTGTACATAGAAGAAATTACAGTGTTTCTTGAGACCATTAGTTTGCCTTCTTCCCCTTATTCAAAATGGGTTCTTGAATATTTTTCAATTTGGCAAGGTCTTCCATATCCTTTTCCAACATTATGTTACATTTTTTTGCAATTTGGATACCTTTGAAACTTTCAAAACCCGTTTAGATGCGAACTAGGACATCCTATAGTAATTTGTGTAAAAACTACAAGAAACCCTGTAGCTGTTCTTGTAGTACTACATGAAATCTTGTAGCAATTCCTGTAGTACTACATGAAACACTGTTTAAACCTGTTTGGAGTAGAAATGATAGTCTGAGCCTAGGGTAGGCCCTCAACTTGAGTTCCATGCCTTTATCCCATTTCTATAACAAATTTTAGGCCTTAGACAAAAGCTGGAAAGAGATTAGAGTCCTCTTGGAAAGCCTTGTTTCATCACTACAGTTTGATTTCTCTTTTGATGGTGAATGCCTTATTTCCTTTTGTTTCCTTCTTCTTCTCTTTTTTTTCCTAGATGATTTCCTAATGGCCTTGGAGTTCTCTATTTTGATTAGGTCTCTCTTAGGCACTGATATTTTGGGTTTTAACATAATTTTTTCCTTTCTTCCTTATTGTAGAAGCATTTTGGCTTCCTGTAGTAGTCATTCCTTCTTCCTTCAGGGTCTTCTAACTATATGTGAAATTATGTAGAGGGGTTGGAGGATGATTCTAGGGCTTAGAGGGAGTAGTGTAGGTTTATGAAAATGGAGAGGATGCTTTGTTTGTTTTTTTTCAAGAAATGTTCAGGGTGAGAGAAAGGGTAGGTTTTGTTCTTGAAAAACATTGACTTTTTTCTTATGAAATGGGATGGATGAATGATGGGTAGATAGTGGATATGAAGTGGATGGAGGGCTTGGAGTGCTTTGGTGACTTTGCCTTTGCAAAAATTTCCTCTTTTAACTATTATACCCATTCATCGAAATCATCACCCTTCATAATTTGGCTTTTCCACATTGCATGAGTGAAGGAGTGAACTTTAATTAACTAGTTGAAGGTAGCTGAGCTTGTTGACCCAAAATTAACTTATAAATCCTCATCTCTCATGCATTGGCAATAAATTTCTAACTATAATATGCTCAATAGAAGAGGTCAAGAATATTGCATACCTATACCTACTAGATGGTTGTTGGAGAGACATGCATGCTACTGCTGAGTTGATGATTCATCCATGGTCCCATGGAGTTGATAATTTCCTTTGTTTTCTTCTGCATAGGTCTTCATCACTTGGTGATTCTATACCTCTGTCTTCCAGCTACCACGGGAAAACTATCCTAGTCAAATCTGGCATTCTTGGAGTGATGGGTTTGTCCATGGGTGATGTTCACCTTCCCTATACCTTATTCCACCATTAGACATATTTCCCACACTTCATTCTACCTTTCCTACCATCTACTAAGCTTTCAGCCTATTTCCTGTCATAAAACGAGGCATCCTGTAGTAGAACTAGAACATCCTATAGTAGTACTACAAGAAACAATAGATTTGACTTGTTTTGTCCATATCTCCCAAACGGTAAAATGGATTAACTTGAAATTTTCTGAGCATGTTTCTATCATCCTTGTGCACCTCCCCATAAAACAAAGTTGTCCAATGGATGCATGACTCTCGAGAAAAATTAAAAATGGCTAAAGTTGATGGAGGTCAATTTATTGGAACCGTGCAGTGGGATTTTTTGAAATTGCTTGGGCATGTTACCATCATCCATATGCATCTCCCCATGAAACAATTTTTAAAATGGATGCACTAATACCGAGAAAATTGAAAAATGGCTGTAGGTGATAGAGGTTGATTTCTCGAAAATTGTGCACTATAATTTTCTGAAATCGCTTAAGCATGTTACCATCATCCATATTCATCTCCACCCAAAACAAATTGGGAAATGGATGCATGGTATTCAAAATATGACGAAAATAAATTTCTACTCTATGTATTTCTGTTTCATGTAGTAAAACAAAGCATTCCTATAGTATTTCAAGGCAACAAGGAAAATGAGTGGTATAAGCTTGGGAATGATGAGTGAATGGTGGAAATAGATGAGGGTGATGTATTTGCATGGCCTTAGTCCTTCTGGAGCATCTGAGCAAAGGAGGAGAAAGTCCAGTTTGACTTCCTTTGACTAGAATTTTGACCAATTTTTCTTTTTTTGGTGCCAACTTGTCTTTGTTGTTTGCAGATGTTGGAGAGCACCTATATTCATCAGAGAGATACATGGAGCAAATATTTTTTACTTTTTCCTTGTTTTTCTTCTAGGCCTAGTAGTCGTCTTAATGAGGTTTTCAACTAGTAGGTCTACCTAGGTGCCTCAAAGGAGGTTTTCACCTAGGATATATATATATATATATATAAAGATATATATATATATATAAATAAATCTCAAGCGCCTCAAAGGAGGTTTGCACTTGAGATTTTTATTTTTCTCTTATTTTTCATTTTTTTATTTCTTTTCTTATCCTACTCTACTTGAAAAAAAAAAACTCATTTTCAAGTGTGGGAATACTTCCGATGGAGCCATGTGCACATGAATATGGCAGATAAACTGATGTGTAGGCTTGTAATGTACGATATGACATGTACCTGAATTTCAGAGACCAAATTATTTGACTTTGCAAATATCAAGCACATTTGAAGAAGAGAATCATGCTCTATCTTGTTGATTTTTTGGAATCAGACCTCAAGATAACTTTGAAGCTCTTGGTTTGCTTGCTTATCTAGATCATTCTTCATGTCTTCTTCTACCATGACCTTCAAATCTTCCTCTTTTTATTGATTTTTCTCTTGAATACATGGAGGATTTGGTGGTAACCATGAGGGGGGTTTCTCAATCTCTGATTTTGATGTCTTCCCTTCATCAAGTGCAACCCAATATTCTTTGTTCTTCTCTTTTGAATCTTCTTTTTCTGCATGTTTTCCTTCAATGATATCAAGAAAATATTTTTTTTCAACACACTTCCTAAGCTAAGATGAATACCATTTAGATCAAGAGGAGATGTTTGGAAGTGTTGTACCTCAACATTGTAAGTGGGTTGAGCTACTTTATTGTGTGGGTTTGGAAATGGTGGTACAAATAGTTGAGTGGGAGTGGATATTTGAGATGGATGTGGTTGGCCTTGTGGTTGTGGTGGAGGTGGATAGTAAGGATAACATGGATTTGGGTATGAAGGATATTGAGGAAAATATTGAGGATATTGTGGATGGATCCCATAAGTTCCTTGCCAACCTTGTTGCCACTATTGGTTTTGGGGTTGCGATGGCCATGCTGCCATGGAAAGGTTTTGTTATAATTACTTTGAGGTGGATATGCATAACCTTGAAATTGTGAATTAGGCTCTTGCATCATACTAGGTTGACTAGGCTTCCATGGTCCTATTGGAGCTACATAACATAGTTGCTTTGGTGATTGAATTGCTCCATTGTCCTCTTGGTAAACTTCCTTCAACCTTGGTAATGATGGATAATATTTAACATCATGTGATTTTGCATGGATAACAAAAATATCAACATCTTATTTTTCTTCATCTTGCATTCTTAACATTTCTACTTGTTTGGTTGGATTGTTAAGAATTTCTATTTTAAAGTTAATTTGTTTTCCAAGTTTAGCTTGACTTACTGATCTTGATGTTGATTTAATTACTCCTGCCCTTCCTCTTGATTTGTGTTTGCATGTTTCACAAATTTCTTTAAAGGATAATTGGTATACATCACCTCCACTCATGAGATAAAGGAGATCAATCAACTTATCCCTTACTGTTCTATGTCAGAGGGTTTTTGGTGTGTTTGATCCTAAATGATGTAATTTTTTGCTCTTAAGATTATACATGAACCTCTCTATTAGATCCTCAAGGCTCTCATCTTCTCTTCGATTGATTTTAAAGATTTCTTCCTTAAGACCATGATATTTATATTTTTCTATAAATATCTTTTGCATATCATTCGATGATCTTATTGAATTAGTCCCTAAATTCATGAGCCAATTAAGAGATCTATCCTTCAATGTTTCCAGACACAATCTCAATTTTTGAGTGTTTAATAAGTAACCATAATATGTACAAACAATTTGAAATTCAAAGAGAAAGGTTTTAGATCCTCTGACCTTAGACCATGAAAGTTTGGAAGAAAAGATGGAGGGATATTATTCATATGCACGCTGACATTAGTATCTTGAATGGGGAATCCGAGAAGATCTCCTTCATTATCAAAATTTCCATCCATTTCTTCTACCTTCTCTGCCACCTCTTCTTCTTCTACCTGCAAAAATGAATGGTGATGTGGCTCTTATTGAGCCACGTGATCAAATGGGGGCATGGGTTGGTGTTGGAGAAGTATTTTTTTTGTTTTTATAAAAAAAAATGAATTAGAATTATAATGGAATGCAATATGTCTAATGATTTTTTTTTCTTTTTTCTTTTTGTATAAAGTAAAAAGAAATGAATCAAATAGGGATGAAAACAATGCATACTTTGACACCTCCTCGGCAATGGTTCCAAAAAGTGATGAGCCTCGGTATTGCAACAAGAATGATGCAACTCCCAAGGCTACCAACTTTAATTATCAACTTGGGGCTCATACAAAACTAAGAGGTATCGGCACTATATTTTCAACATACAATGTCTCCTTCCTTTTCTATCATGATGTAATGGAGTCCATGTACTGTAGTCAAATCCTAAACTAATTGCAGAAAATGAAATGCTCAAAATGGAAACCTCAACCATTTGCAAGAAAGAAAGTACAAGGATAGAAACCTATTCTAATTGCATAAATTAAAGATCATGGACTAAATGTAAACCATTAAATTTAAAATTCTTTAGATCCATTAACAAAGATCATTGGATGTGGCAATCAATAAAGTCATCATTGTATTAACCATTTCATAAATTTGTCCGTTAGCCCAAATCACTGAAATGTTTTGCATGGGTAAAGAGGCAAGTCATAAGTGGTTTTTAGTCTTCCCTAATAATTTATTTATAGCCTAGGGGTATTTATTCAACTCTACGAGAAAATAACCAAGTTTCTTGAGTGAATTTTCAAAAGTATATGCATGTTCGAAGGCTACTACAGGGTTTCCTATAGTACTACTGCAAGAAACAACAATTTTTCTATAGAGAGTTATAATTTGTAGAATGAAAAACCAAATAAAACCACAATTGGATGGGATTTTTATTTTATTTTATTTTATTTACTAGTGTGTATTAGGTATCCATTCCAAGTGGAATCACTCAAAAAGAGCTCTGTTAACCTATGTTAAAAAAGGGTAGAAAATTACTAGTCTAAAATCTAGAAATTTGAGAACTAGTGAACTAGTAAATCTATCAAATGCCTAACCTAATCAAGTGAAAATGTAATGGGGTAATTTTTGTTATCAAATAGAGTGTTTTTTTGATCTAATGCAAGTGAAAAAAACTCAATTGAAGCTCTTTAGAATCCTCTAAAAAATAGCAGAAATTTACTGCTATTTGGCACAAAGGAGTTCCAAAAATCTAGATTTGGGAATAAGAAAACTAATCCAAGTAGCTCAATGATTAATATGAACTTCCAAAGATTTTAAAAGGATTAAATTATTATTTTGATCCTGCAAAATAACTTACATCAAATATTTAACCCAATCCTACAATAAGAAATCATTAATATTAAATGTAGATATAAAAAGAATCAAGAACAATAGATGCATGTGAATAAGAAGTGAAAAGAAGGGAAGAAAATGATACAAAAGGGCTATTAGGCTCCTAGGATGGCCAAGCCCAAGTAAAATCAGTGCCCTATGAAGGAGACCAAGATTTAGAAGTTGAACATGACACCAATATTCATTATTTCTATCAATACAATTACATCCCTGCAACAAATGACAATGGAGCTGCAAAAATATGAGTTCTCTCCACAAGAAGACTAATAAAAATCTACCCCTAGAGGAAAATTCGACATGGTACTTATATAAAATGATTAGGAATCATTCCCCATGAAAGGAGGAAGCTTTCCCCACCAAAATCCCTTGATCAATGGATCTGGCTCCCAATACTAGGAATCTCCATTAAATGGCAGGGAACATATTCCTATATTTTATCAATCGTTGAAGCTCCATAATTTGTGCCATAATTCTAGAATATCTTATTGATTTATTATTTAAAATTGATCCTCCTGTAGTAGGGAGAAAGTCCCTAAATTATCTCCTCCTCCAAATCTTCATAATCTGCCAAATATTCCACAAAAATAAATGATATTAGACACAAATATGCAATTATCCATAAACCTTCATAATGAACATATTAAAGTTAAAAATACATTATATAATGCAAAAGGAGAGGTTTAATGTGCTGAAGGATGGTGATATGGGCCTTAATTTATGTTTGATTTAGAGGCATGGGCCTTAATTTATGTCTAATTGAGCGGCCCATTAGTTGGCTCAGAAGGGTGTACACAAATAACGAATGGTTTAAAACACTAACAGTTCACAAAATTGTCATGAGGAGGTCGAGCAGTGAAATGAAACACATTGGAGGTAAACCAAACATACCAAGAAATAATTGTGACAACCCAAGAAATACGATGGCTCGAAAACCAAAGTCGAAGTAACAATGAGTGAAAGAAATAGGTGGCAAGAACCATAATGGTGATTTCATAAGTGTCCCTCCAAGTAATCAAAACCACAAATATTTTATTTGAAATAAATCTTCCCATATCCACTTACGCTTGACACATATCTTTTCATTATGCAACAGATCGAGAAGTTTCAGTATCACACTTAATTGCATAAAAAACTCGAGGTTTTATTAATAATTGTGGTGGGAATAAAATCAAAGTTATGGGTAGGTGCATTAATCAAAAGATTTGATAATAATCAATGGTATGACAGAGTCATGAAATGACAAAGTTCGGAACACATAGACATATAATTATTTTTCAAAACCATGTAAGTTATATTAATGTATAATATGGAACCAATAAAACATATACAATGTCAATACCATCATATATAACGATACAACCTTTAATCATATATCCAATAAAACAATGTTGTTATAGGATATAAAGCTAATGAAAATTCATAAAACCTATTGAAATGCAACATAATCAATATTTGTATAAAGGAATGAAATGAAAATATATACACAGCCAGAATGAAGACTTTCATATCAAAATATTGGCAAGGTTCTTGATATTTGTAACCACATAGGGTGTTTTAAGAGCATAGGTTACAACATTGCTACAAAATCAAGATATATAACCAAAATCACCATATTAAAGGAAAACAACAAATTTTGGTTAAAGAAATGTGGCAATCACAAACATAAGGTGTTATTAAAGTCCAAATTAGAATCCATACTTCAATTGCTAATTATTAAAATCAGAAACAAAAAATCCAAATGAAAAGAGAGGGGCCCATATGATTTTGAAAATGAGAGGGAAGTTAGTTGTGTTATATTCTTTCCATGACTAGCTCCCTAGTTTAACCAAGGGGTTAGAGGGGGGGTGGAGCCCACCTTGTATGGGGGGCGGTTAGCCCCCCTCTATGGGGTCTGTGGCAACGGCTTGGGGAAATTGTTTTTGGACCCTATATTAGGTGGGTGGACCTACCTATGGTTTTGTGCATGGTTTTTCGCACATGGTTTTGGGTGCGATGGTTTGCAGTCCATGGTATTGGATGCTTCGACATGTATATATATGTATTGTAACATTGAAAGGAACATAATGAAAAATCAATCTGGTAGTCTTGGTTTTAGGATCCAGGGGAAAATCTCTGTGTATATTTGTTTTATGTGTTATGCTCTCACTTTTTTATTTTCTGTGTTTTAGAATTTGTATGCAGGTAATCTCTATTCAGGGTTAAAACCTACATTTGATATCAAAGCTATTTTGGCTTCAAGGGGATGCCTTTGTTGCTGAGGGGTTTCACTCGGGCCTGTGGTAGACCCTATTCAGTAGGAGATTTGTAGGATCGATTCTGGTAGTGAAAGAAGATGACGAGTAGTGGAAAGATAGAGATCGAGAAATTTAATGGTCAGAGTTTTGAGTTATGGAAACTCAAGATGGAGGATCTGTTGGTAGACAAAGATCAATGGATCGCGGTAGATCCGAGTACTAAACCAATGGGAGTGTCTGATGAAGAATGGAAGAAGTTGGATCAGAGGGCCAAGAGCACAATATGATTGTGTGTCTTAGATTTAGTATTGTTGAATGCATTAGGGGAAGATACAACGAAGGCTTTGTGGGATAGGTTAGAGGACTTTGTACCAATCTAAGTCTTTGGTGAATAAACTATTCCTACGAAAAAATCTGTATAACCTGAGGATGAAAGTTTTAGACTCGGTGACAAAGCATCTGAGTGCATTTAATACTGTGGTAAGTTAGTTATTATCTATTGATATTAAAATTTCAGATGAAGATAAGTGCATCAATTTGTTGTATTCTATAACATTATCATGGGCTAGTCTGGTTATTGTAATAGGTAGGAATGCAACTTCCTTGTTGTTTGATTGAATAGTCTCATCCTTACTAACAAAAGAGAAGAGACGGAAAAATATGGAGAGTCAGAATGGTGATGCCTTATCTGTATGAGGAAGGTCCTAGAACAGAAACAAAAATAAGTCATCAAGTGGGAGATCTAAATCTAGAGGGAGATCTAAATCTCTGGGAAAACCAGTAAAGGTGTGCTAGAAATGTGGATAGGAAGGGCACTGCAAAAGGGACTATAAATCTAAAGCTCTTGAAAAAGGAAAGGGATCTGATGATGCTCCTTCTACAGAGGTGAAGACCACCTCAGATGAAGGTGGGGATGTGTACATGGCTTCTTCAAGTACACATGTAGATCACGAGGAATGGTCGATTGACCTAGGTGCATCCTTTCACTTCACTCCCCATAGAGAGTGGTTCTGCGAGTATGAGAAATATGATGATGGTGATGTATTCTTGGGGGATGACAAGAAGGCTAAAATTGTTGGTCTCAGAAAAGTTAAGTTGAATTTGCAAGGTGGAAGGATTAGAACACTTCTGGGTGTTCTGCATATTCCTGCATTGGCCAGAAACTTGATTTCTGTAAGCAAGCTAGATGATGTAGGTGTAAAAATAATGTTCGAGAAGGATACATGCAAGATGGTTTGAGGAGCACTAATATTGATGCAAGGAGTTCATATTGGAACTCTATGCAAGCTGCAAGGTAGCACTGTTGTTGATGGGTGCAACAACTTGTGGTTCTTGAAAGTGGAGAATAAAATCTAGCGATCTCTGTAGAAAAGACCATGCTATGGCATCAAATGTTTGGACATATTGGAGAGAAGGATCTTCAAATACTTCATGGTAAAGGTATGGTAGAAGGTATAATAGCTCTCTAGATTTTGATTTCTATGAAGATTGTGTATATGGGAAGAAGAATTGGGTGAGTTTCCCCTTTGGTGGTAAGAGGGCAAAACAAATATTAGAACTTGTGCACAGTGATGTGTTTGGACCTGTAAAGGTTCCATCACCGGGTAAGTTTGTGTACTATGTATCATTTATATATGACTTCTAAAGGAATACATGGATATATTTCCTGAAGAAGAAATTTGAAGTCTTTGACTTATTTAAAGAATTTAAGGTTGTGGTGGAAAACCAGACATATAAGAAGATAAAGGTACTGAGGACAAATAACAGTGGAGAGCTTTGCAAGAAGGAATTTGAAGAATTCTGTAAGAAGTGTGGTATAGCACAATATAAGACTACTCCATACACACCTGAGCAAGATGGAGTTGCAAAAAGAATTAATAAGATGTTGATGGAAATGGCAAGAAGTATGCTTAGTAGTGCCCGGTTAGGACAAGAATTCTAGGCAGAGGGGGTGGAGATAACATGTTACTTGGTCAACATATCACCTTCATTAGCGTTGGAGGAGAAGAATCCACAAGAGGTATGGACTGGTAAGAAACCATCTCTTTCACATCTTAGGGTATTTAGATGTGCTACATATGTACATGTTCCAAAGGAGAAAAGAAAAAAGTTGGACAGTAAATCTAAAAAGTGCATCTTTGTTGGGTATAAGGATGGTTTAAAGGGTTATAAGATTTATAACCCAATAATAAGGAAGGATGTGTACAACTGAGATGTGGTGTTCATAGAGGTGAAAGATGTTATTAAACATGAATTACCTTCAAAGGAACATGAGAAGGTAGAGTTTTAGCTAAAGGAGGAAGAATCATACTTTACAATAGAAGAGGAATCAGAAGATGAAGAGGCACAAACTCCGGTTGTGAGAAGACGAGTTCAAGAAAGAAGGCAACCATAAAGGTATAGTCCAACTGCTTTCTGTTCAAATTTTGCTTTATCTATTAATGATGATGATCCCAAAACTGTGGAGGAAGCAGTAGATTCAGACGATGAAAACTCTAGAAAGAGGCCATGGTTGATGAAATGGCATCTTTGCACAAAAATGAGGCTTTGGATCTAGTGGAGTTTCCACTGGAAGGAAACCCCTTGGAAGAAATGGGTGTTCAAGAAGAACACAAATGTAGAAGGGAAGATGGAGAAATATAAAGCTTGGTTGGTAGCAAAAGGTTATTCCCCAGTGCCTGGAATTGATTTTGGTGATATTTTTCTCATGTTGCAAAGGTAGCTTCTATTAGATTACTTTTATCTGTTGCTACTGCTTTTTATTTTGAGGTAGAATAGATGGTTGTGAAGACAACGTTTCTTCATGGGGATTTGGAAGAAGATATCGACATGAAACAACCTGAAGGCTTTGCGTTGAAGGGTAAGAAAGAACTAGTATGCAAGTTAAATAAGTCTCTATATGGGTTAAAACAATCACCAAGGATGTGGTATTAGAAATTTGATACATTTATATGGGGACTTGGCTTCACCAGAAGAAAAGAAGATCAGTGTGTATTTTAAATTAATTGGTGACTGCGTTATTTATCTGGTCTTGTATGTGGATGATATGTTGCTGGTTGGAAATGACAGAGAAATTATCCAAGATTTTAAGGCCCAATTGTCCTCCAAATTCGACATGAAAGATCTTGGTGCTGCAAACTATATTTTGGTCATGGAAATTAAAAGAGATCGGGTAAAGAGGAAGCTCTGGTTAAACCAGAGAAAGTATTTCAAGACAATATTGTAGAGGTTTAATATGCAGGATAGTAAGCCGGTGAAGGTTCTTATTCTTGTAGGTGTGAAGTTATCTGCTGAACAACGTCCCAAGACACAAGAAGAGGAAGAGGGCATGTCCCGTGTTCCATATGCAAGTGCAGTCAGTAGCCCTATGTATACAATTTTCTATACTAGACCATACATTTCACATGTAGTGGGAGTATTGAGCAGGTTTATGTCAAAACAAGGGAAGGAGCATTAGACAATAGTGAAGCAGGTTTTCAGGGATTTGTGTGGCACTAGTGATTATGGTTTGTGCTACCAAGGAAGACCAGGATTGGATAGAGTTTTGGATATTCATGGCTTTGTTGATGCGGACTGGGTTGGAGATATGGATCAGAGAAGATCTACAAGTTGGTATGTGTTTAACCTATTTGGAGGTGCAGTCAGTTGGATGAGTAAGAAACAATTTGTAGTGGCACTGTCAACTACAGAGGCATAATACATGGCAGCCACTCATGCAAGCAAGGAAGCAGTTTGTTTGCAGATATTATGTTCAAGTATGGGGTTAGTACAATAAGTTATAAGGATAGACTGTGACAACCAAAGTGCAATTTTCTTGGCAAAGAACCCTGCTTACCATTCAAAGACAAAGCACATTCATGTTCATTATCACTTTGCGAGGGATATGATAGAATACAAAAAGGTGTTTTTGGTAAAGGTGGACACTTTGAAGAATACTACAGATTCAATGACAAAATCTGTGAGCTCTGAGAAGTTCTCTTGGTGTAGAGAAACAATGGGCATTGCATGGGTGGATCAATGACTAATCTCTCTTGTGGCCCCCTGTGGAAAGAAAACAACAAGTGGGAGAATGTTGGGTTGTGTTATATTCATTCCACGACTAGCTCCCCTAGTTAAACGGGGGCTTAGAGGGGGAGGGTGAGGCCCCACCTTCACTGCGCCGATTGCACAGTAGGGGGGTCATAGTGGGGTGGTTATGCCCCCTCTACGGGGTCTAGGGTAGCACCCCAAGGATTTTTTTTTTGAAGCCTATATTAGGTGGGTGAACCTACCTATGGTTTTGTGCATGGTTTTGGGCAAGATGGGTTTCATTCCATGGTATTGGATGCTTCGGCATGTATATATATGTATTGTAACATTGAAAGGAACATAATGAAAAATCAATCTGGTAGTCCTAGTTTTGGGATCTAGGTGAAAATCTCTGTGTATATTTGTTTTGTGTGTTATGCTCCTGTATTGTTTATTTTCCGTGTTTTAGAATTTGTATGTAGGTACTATCTATACGGGGTTAAAACCTACAATTTTGGTAGCCAACAATTGGAGATTCACTGGAAGAACCAATTTTCTTTGTCTTGAAATAGATTAAATAAAGAAGACAAAGATTAGATATTATATGGAAATGGCTGGTAAGATGATCTGAAAATGATTGTCGTAGTCCTACTTAAACATAATTGAATTGTTCATAAATACTTTTTCAAAATCAAAATAGAAAATAAAACTTCATAAAAAATCCATATAAATTTTCATAGAATCTAATAACCAGCAAAGTAAAAATATAAAGTTGATATCCAAGTTGGTGTTGTAATATTTTGACTTTAATGCCATGGTAATTACCTCTACCTCTAATATACATTCATATCCTCGACATGGATATCCTTTAATCTGAATTAGACACTAGGGTCCCACTTAGCTGAGTATAGATTCATGATCCAACATTCTGATTATTAGCTGCTAGGGAAGCAAACCCAAAAGCCTATTAAAGGTCTGGATGACATGTAGATTTTGAAAAATTAATTGACAGTTTTATTAAAATATTAATTTGGAATCCCAAAAGTCACAAATGGAGCCACTGCTACCAACATGCATCTATATCCTTGAAACAAATGTCTTTTTCACTAGTTTTACATGAGTGTTTTTATCCTAGCTAAACAAAAAAAAGAGAAGTTGAAACCATGAATAATTGCTTGTCAATCTTGACTAGAATTGTCTAGCAAAAGGTGAAGCAAGTCTTAAAATATCCTTAAGAGATGAAAATGCGTGAAAAGTTTGAAAATCACCAACCTTATGGTGATCACACATTTTTTATTTAAAATTTTGTTGGTGGTGTCATGGGTTCCCTTGACAAATTAGGATTAAAATAACAAGAAAAATTTATGTAGCTAATTAAATTTAACAAGAATTTTGAACAAAGAATTCAGCTGATAGTACATCAAACAAACCAAATAATTAGAGCATGAGCACATAACTTTTTTTTTTTAATTTCCTTGAGACATATTTCAAACATAGTTATTCATGTCCAGGTTGTGGAATTCATCACATAAACCAAAAGCGAAAGTGGAAAAGCACATTGAAAACAAAATGAAAGGAAAAATAATATTTACAGAGATATGGAATCCTTTAAGGGACTTAGGAAAAATACTTCTTCAAAAGTTTTCCATTGACGAGAAGGGGGTTTGACCAACCTTCTAGGGTTTCTAAATAGAACATACTAGGACAAATATTTTCTATAACAATTAATGGTCCTATCCATAACCTTTAAAACTTGGAATGCTCCCCTTTGTTTTTCATGGGCTTTATCCCACCTTTATCACATTTTAGTACCAACTATCCTACCTCAATATTCATATAAGAAGAAGATCCTTTATCAATACAATGTTTCATAATCTGCTGATGTTGATGTAGTTTGTGATTTGATTGTTCTCTCTCTTCTTCTAGTGTCAACAAGGAATCTATCTTATTCTTGATGGTAGAGGATTTGACTTTCTATATCTATTGGGAAAATTGCAGAGAAGGTAGGAAAATATTAGTAAGTAAGGTGGCTTCTCTATTGTAAACAAGAAAAAAGGGAAATTCCCAATAACAGCTTTAGGGGTCACCTGATTAGCCCATAATACATTAAAAAAGGCAGTATGCCAAATTTTATGGTGCTAAAAAACTTTTGTTTTAAGGATTTTAATCAATTTTTTATTTGATGACTCAACAAGACCATTCCTTTGAGGGGATTATTTTGCTGAGTATTTAATTTTAATCCCTTTATCATAACATAAGTATTTAATTCTTGGGAAGAAAAACAAGATGCAATGACAAACATTAATGATTTTGGAACTCCAAAATGAGTAAGAATTAGAACCTAAAAATGTGATTACTTGTTAGGCATTGACTACTCGTAGAGGTACTCCCTCCATAAAGTAATATGTAATTGTCAAAGTGTATTTATGTTGTTGAGAGGAAAAAGGATTCATGGGTCCAACAATGTTTAGGCCCCACTATTGAAAGAGGGCTTCAACAATAATAGGTTGAAGGGAAAAAGTTAATTTTTTAATCCCACCAGTAGTTGTTTGGCAAGTCTCACATCTTTGTACTAGGGCGTGAGCATATTTAACAAGGTGGGACAATAATACCCAACCGTTAATACTTTGTGATTAGTGGTATCTCTACCAAAATGACCACGAGTAGGACCATAATGGAGTTGATGGAGTACTTTCTGGGAATCACCTTGTGTTAAAATTGGAAACTAGGGCCAAAATCCATGTGGGTCATCTTATTAATGGAAGGTCATATTTTTCTTGGATTCGTCTCATTAAGAGGTGCAGGATTGATCTAAATATCATCCGATTCCGATAAGTATTCATGGAGATATGTATTTAATTGTGTTATGGGACAATTCGTCAAGGTTGGCGAGTAACCAAATAAACCCCACTTATGTTCAACATTTTAGTATAAATAGAGGTGGCCTTCAAGCCATTTAAACACACTTGGGATCTATTCCTGTTTACTTGTCTTTGGGTTTTAGTAGGAGGAGAGGTCATAAGCGATAACTCTACTCTAATTTAGAGGGTAGAAGCCGAAACTGTTGGGAACTACCGGAACAACCGGGAAAGTTGACACAAAGGACAGAATCCAGAACTGCCAGGAATAGCCAGAACTATCAGAATTACCAGCACTACCAAGAACTGCCAGAAAAACTAGGAAAGCTGATGTAGAAGGGAGAATCCAAAACTGTCGGAAATAGTTAGAACTACCAGAACTGCCAGGACTACGAGGAATTACTGAGAACTGCCAGAACTGTTGGAAACTGTGAGAACTGTCGGAATTGTCAGAACAGCTGGAACTGCCAGGAACAACTGGAACTGCTAAAACTCCCAAGAACTGCTTGAGCTGTCGGGAATTGCTGGGACTGCCGAAACTACTGAAACTACCAAAACTGCCAGGAACAGCTAGAACTATTGGGAATAGTCAGAACAACCAGAACTGTTGGAACTGCCAGAACTGCCGGAACTACCAGAACAGGCAGAATTGCCTGAATTGTCGGAACTGCCGGGAACTTCTGGAACAACTGGAATTGCTGGAACTTCTAGAACTACCGGGAACTGTCAGAGCATCTATCTCCAAAGGAGAGAAACATGCAAGGGACAACTATCTAACATTGAGACAATTGTATGGTACTTAACAACAAATACACCAAGCATGCAATGTTACGACTAGCATGCAAGGGACAGCTAGCATGCAAGGGACAACTAGCATGCAAAATCAAGCATGCTAAGGAAAACTAGCATGCTAAGGACAACAAGCATGCTAGGGACAACAAGCAAGCAAGGGAAAACAAGCAAGCAAGGTGCAACTAGAGCATAGGTCAATGTTGGCATTATGGCACAGGATTGGAGCTATGGCACAAGTGTTGTCCTTGATGGCAACCTTCTTTGGTATCAGATCTCAGTTCAGGCACTTAGAAAGTAGAAAAAGACATATATGCAGGTTCATCTAGACGAAGGCACGTATACATGCGGGTTATTCATTGCAAAAGCGCGTATATGTTGGGGATCATTCTTTGGTCCATGGCAGTTAGATCTTGGAACTTGAACCTATGTTTTGGACCATGGCGTCTTGTCAGATGTGTTGATCCCTAGTTTTGGGTTCATGGTATTGAAATGTTATGGTTTTGGACCATGCTATTGGGGAAGGCCTAAGACTATAAAAGAGGAAGGAGATCTTGTGACAAATCACCATCTGAATTATTATTGAAGATCTGATAAAGTGCTAAAGCTAGTATATTGGGTGGTGATGCAGGTCTGGATCCAAAGGAAGGAGGAACCTTAGCGCAAAAGGAAGGATAAGGTCTATTCATGGGTCATAATCTTTAAGCCTAAATGATAGTATCTTTGTATGATTTTGATCTGCTAGATGTGGCACTGGTCTGATCTATAAGTCTGATAATCTGGGTTAATTAGTGTTTGAATATCTGGAAGAGTGTGTTGTCTTTTATAGAGTTGTACGCAAGTTCAGTGAAATGAAGGCGTTTATACACGTAGTTCAAGTGAAATAAAGGCGCGTATATGTAGGTTGTTCCATACACAGATGCGTATACACGCAAGTTGCAGACTGTTGAAATTGCGTATATGCTTTAAGTTGTGATCTAGCTGTTTTTGCTTATTGTTGATGTGTTCTAGGTTTTGTTGTGTGGTTTCTAGTACTGTGTTTGGGTACAGCTGGCAGATAAGTATCTTTTGATTTCAGATCTAGTTGGTGGAAAGGAGTTTGGTTGATGAAGAATTTCTTGATGATTGTTTTATGCTCATGGATCCAGTCGGAAAATTGATGAAACGTGGTCCCTGGAAGAAAGAGAAGGTTGTAGCCTTCTGTAGGCCAGCACCAACGTACTAGTATCTTGGCTAGTGCAAGAGCTAAGGGGGTTGTAGCTCCCTTCCAGGAGAGCTGGAAAAC
>APFE031605788.1:61244-102385 GCA_000404065.3 Pinus taeda | reverse complement strand
TGCGTACTGGTAAAGGACTGCACCAGTACATTGTAAACAGAAGTTTCTAATTTAAAGAAAGATAGAGACGAATTGCAGCAGGTGGTTTTCACCCACATTGCATTTCCACCTTATATCTGGTGTTCTTGTGTGTGTGATTGTCTTTCTGCTCTATTTTACTGTCTCTGGTTACTGGTTATTTGATGCTACATCTCAGATTAACAAACATCATCTGAAAGTTTAAGTAAATTAAAAGCTTGCTCTATGTACGCTGGTTTACTTCTGAATAGTTGCGTATATACGCGGGTTGAATTAACTGAAGTAGCGTATACAATTTGGTTTTTGAAAAGGATTATTTGACTTAATAATATTGATTCACCCCCCCTCTCAGTATTATTTCCAACAGTCAATACAACAACATGGTGTAGCAATGGCACATGTAGTACAATGATGGGTACAATCATGATTAATGAAGCGTGATGAGATGCAACATAATGATGATGGGTGCAACATGGTGCAGAATGGTGAGGTGCAGCAAGGTGCAATGCGGTGAGGTGCAACATGGTGCAACATGGTGAGGTGCAACATGATGACAAAATGTAGCACAACGATAGGTGAAGGAGTCACCTTGGAGAATCAATTGAAGCAGCATGTCTTCAAGTGATCTCATGTATCATCTTCTTAGAGACATCTAGATAAGTCAAAGTGTTGACTCTCTCTATACTAAACTATTGAAGAACATATAAGAAGAATTGATCAAGGATTTACCCACATTGGGGTTTGTCCCTGGTTAGTGCCACATCTTGTCCTCTTGTCTTGGCTTGTCTTCTGCGATTTATGTTTATGTTCTATTTGCAATTTACTTTAATGCTGATGTGATTGCTAATTTGGAAAAGATATTGAGCTAGCTTTGAAAATTGAAATAAATTTCTCTAATCATAGAACATACCTAAAATTAACATGGTATCAGAGCTGAGGTGAAGACAAATCCCAAGCAAGAGTGAAAGAGAAATCACCGAGGAAAGTTGGGAAAGGACAAAAGGATGAATGGATTCCTCATCCCTCTTCTAATTCACCAAAGGTGAAGTCAAAGCAGAGAATATTATGAGAATGGTGCATCGGAAGTTTGTGATGGCCTACTTGAACATCACTTCTATGGGAATTCCAGATCTAAGGGTGGAAGGAAAGGAAAATGCCTTGGTTGAAGTAAGTCCAGCCATTATGCGAAGGAGTGTTCGACTTGTAGGGACACATCACTTGATGATGATAACAATCATTCTAGGGACATCTTCAATGATTACAGGAATGATAGGTAATGCAAGTCATCAAGGACATGGTCGAATCATCAAAGAAAGCAAGGAACCTCAGGTATGAAGAATCAAATTTTGTTTCTAATAAGATAAATAAGTGTTATCTTGCATTGGCCCTCTCCTTCAGATTCTTTAGGAATCTGGCTTATTGATTATAGTGCTTCCAGGCACTCCATCGGATAGAAGGGTAATCTCTCTCTAATTTGGTAGAGATGGAAACATTCGTGGGATTATACTTGGATCCAATGCCACCTATCTCGAAAAGGGTGTTACCCCTCAATTGAATGAGGGTAACTCGATTCATTTATAGAATCTCTTTTATATACCTAATTGCAAGAAGAAATTGGTGTCCATTTGGGCAATGGAAGTCAAAGGTTTCAGGGTGGCATTCATCGAAAGAAATGTACGTGTTTGAAAATGGAATTTTCAAAGATGTTTTTGAGTTCAAGGTTGCATCAAGTTACAGGAAGTCCACTAGGGACCATGCCCATTGACACATAGCACCGGAGGTCTGTGAGTCAGATGGTGACAGGGATGCCTGAATTCAAAAAGAGCATGAAAGTACATGCCTAGGATGTATTGAAGGAAAATATTACAAGGGGACCATTCCCCTCATGTAGCAAGTCCACAAGTTTGGAACAACCCGAGGGGTTTGAGATTCATGATCAGGAATCTCACATATGCAGGTGGAAGAAATCCCTCTATGGCTTGAAGAAAATCACTTTGGGTCTCATATGAGAGGATTGATAGCTGTCAGATGAAGCTGAGATTCACTAAGAGTGAAACCTATCCAAACCATTGTTTGAAGGTTGTGGATGCTAGATCTCTCATACCGGCACCTTCTAAGAATGACCTATTTTTGATAGGTGTAGACCCTCTCACTTACAGTAGTAAGAGAGAGTTGTATTCCAGATGTGGAATGGTAAACTACCAACCTGTGACTACCCCGAAGATCTTAAATTTCAGAAGTTATATGGTGATGATGTCGGGCCAGATTTGGGAAATGCCTCTGAGTTTCATAAGCACATTTGCATTGATGTTCTTTGTCAACTTTTGTCTAGATATATCTTTGCAGTTAGCATGGTCAGCTCATATTTGGTTGAGCCTCACTGGATTGGTGCCAAGAATATTTTGAAATGTAATCTCTCACGGATTGAGATACATTGCCCATAAATATGAAGCTGCATGATTATTCGAATGCTGACTGGGTAGGCAATGTGGAGGATCACTAGAGCACTTCTCAGCATTGGTTCTCTTTGCGTTATGCTTTGATATGATGGGTGAGAAAGAACCAGAAGTATTTTGCTATAAGCACCACCAAGATCGAATACATAGCTACGAGTATGATCTCGAATGAAGCTTCCTAGTTGTGGAAGCTCTTCAGTGAGCTTTTTGTACACATGATGAATACCATTGTGAGTCTCTGTGACAACCAGAGGGGAGATTCGATTATTGAGGAATCTTGTATTGGATGATTGCTCCAGCAGATAGACATCAGATACTCCCTTATCTAGGATATGGTAAGTCAATGAGCGAGGAGGCTCCATCGCATTGAAACTGATGTACAAGGCGTAGAAATTTTGTCAAAGCCTCGGGAAAGGTCAAATCTGTGACTTTCCTGAATGACTTGGAGTCGTTGAGAGACCTTCTTATAAGGGTCCTGCATGTTGCATGCCTTGAGCTCTGGGAACTTTGGGGGGCTTGGGGTACTTATTGGAGCAACATATGACCACAGGGTGACTCACCCTCCCCTGGTGGTGTGTTATGTACAGGATGATAGGTTCAACCTTCCCCTGTGATACCCCATGGTGAATGTGGAATAGGATGGTTAGTTCTCCTATGGGTTGGGATGATTAGTTCTCTCGTGGAAACTGTGGAATAGGATGATTAGTTCTCTTGTGGACCAGGATGATTAGTTCTCCTATGGAAACTGTGAAACGAGATGATTAGTTCTCCTGTGGGCCAGGATGATTAGTTCTCTCATGGTGACTATGGGGCAGGATGATTCATTCTCCTATGGACAAGATGAATAGTTCTCCTGTTGAGGCATCCTACCCATGCAGTCTGGGACTCATGGGAAGTACCAATCATTTGATCAATGAGTAGGGAAATGGGGTTAGGGACCATAGTAGTACTATCAATAGACTCATCGTTGTATCTACCATACTCCCTATGCTAGGATGACCTCCATTGATTTGGGATCAGTATGAGTGGTTTGAGACATTCTCTTGTGATGTTAATCTAGGATCAATAAAACTAACTTCGGGTCAGTAAGAGTGATCTAACACACTCTCTTCAGATGAAACTGACTTCGGGTCAGAAGAGAATGGTGTGAGACATTCTCGATCAATTCTTATTCTTCATGGTTCAACAGAGTAGAACAGAGAAGAGTAGAGTAGAGAAAAGGAGAGTAGAGCAGAGCAGAGCAAGGCAAAGCTCAACAGAGTAGAGTAGTGTAGGGCATCGATGGCAGAGATAGTATAGTTAGACATATGGATCAGTGGATGGAGTTCTCCCTAGTTGAGAGGGAGTGTTAAAATTGGAAACTAGGGCCAAACTCCATGTGGGTCATCTTATTAATGGAAGCTTATATTTTTCTTAGATCCCTATCATCAAGAGGTGTAGGATTGATCTAAAGATCATCCAATTCTGATAAGTATTCATGGAGATATGAATTTATCTGTGTTATGGGACAATTCTCAAGGTTGGTGAGCAACCAATAAACTGCACTTATGCTCAACATTTTAGTATAAATAGAGGTGCCCTTCAAGTCATTTCAACACACTTGGGATCTCTTCCTCTCTACTTGTCTTTGGGCTTTAGTAGGAGGAGAGATCCTAAGTGATAACCCTGCCCTAATCTAGAGGGAAGAAGCCGAAATTGCTAGGAAAGCTAATGCAGAGGGCAGAAGCCGAAACTGCTAGAACTATAGAGAACTGTTGGGAACTGTGGGGAACCGTCGAAACTGCCAAAACTGTCGGGAACTTCTAGAACAGCCAGAACTACAGGGAATAGTTGGAATTGCTAGAAATGTTGGAACTGTCGAAACTACCAGGAATTGCAGGAACTGTCGGGAAGTGTCGAGAAGTGCCGAGAATAGTCGGAACTATCAGAACTGCTGGAACTGTCAAAATTTTCGAGAACTACCAGGAATTGTCGAAACAACCAAAATTGCCTAAACTGTCGGGAACTGTTAGAGCATCTGTCCCTAAAGGAGAGCAGCATGCAAGGGTATCTAACATTGGGATAATTGTATGGTACTTAGCAGCAAATACACCAATAATTCAATGTTACAACTAGTATGCAAGGGACAGCTAGCATGCAACAACAAGTATGCTAAGGAAAACAAGAATGCTAAGGAGAACAAGCATTCTCGATAAAAACAAGCAAGCAAGGGACACCAAGCAAGCAAGGTGCAGCCAGAGCATAGGTCAATACAACAACATGGTGTAGCAATGGCACTTAATGCAGTATAGTGATGGGTATAGTCATGATTAATGAAGCATGATGAGATGCAACATAGTGATGATGGGTGGAACATGGTGCAGCACGGTGAGGTGTAGGATGATGATGAAATGAAACAAAATGACAGGTGAAGGAGTCACCTTGGAGAATCAGTTGAGGCAGCATGTCTTCAACTAATATCATGTATCATCTTCTTAGAGACGATCTATGCTCTTATCTAGATAATTCAAATTGTTGAGATTTGTTCTAAACGTACTATCTCTCTCTCTCTCTCTCTCTCTCTCTCTCTCTCTCTCTATTGAACTATTGAAGAACATATAAGAAGTCTTGATCAAGGGTTTCCCCACATTGGGGTTTGTCCTTGGCTAGTGCCACATCTTGTGTCCTCTTGTCTTGGCTTGTCTTTTGAGATTTATGTTTATGTTCTATCTGCAATTTACTTTAATGGTGATGTGGTTGCTAATTTGGAAAAGATATTGAGCTAACGATGAAAATTGAAATAAATTGCTCTAAGCATAGAACATACCTAAAATTAACGCCTTGTTCTAGATAATGAAGCAATCCTCTGTCATAATTTTTGTTAAACACAACATTATTAGTAAACTGATAAGGGGTTGAATTGAGCCTTAACACTCTTTTATTTTTATCCTCAAGATTTCATAGTGTTGTATCATTCTGCAAATAAAACGTGATGTCAAAATACAAGAATTAGAATCCTCTGGAACACAAAAAGCTTCATTTTGCAGCATATATATTTCCTTATTAGAATAAGGATCCTAATTGGGAATGTTAATAGACTCAACAACCCATTTACAAAGACCTTTACCATTCACTATTTGAGTAGGCATGATCTCCAAGTCATAGGCTTGGAGAGTTGTCATCTAGTCAACCCTTTTTTGTCCTAATTCTTTCTACACAAGTAAGTTTCTTACTGTTGTATAAGGAAATATAACCTTGGTTTTAGATTTTAGTACATAAGATCTGAAATGCTTTACTTCCTTAAAGAAAACAAAGATAAGCCTTAAAAATCAAACCGTTAGGTCCCCATTGTCACAAGAAGTCACATTAGCCCTCCACCTACAAAGAATTTTCTTAGTTCTCAGCCTCATCCTAAATATACAAACAACAAGCCCACGACTCCAACCCAATCAAATGTTCAATCTGATATTCACGAGGTTCTCCATAGGTCTCATAAATTCATTTCCATAACTCCAAAAACAAATTTTGATGGAAAACCTGGAGAAGATCCCGCAACACATACCATGACTTATCATGATTCTTTGGTGTTTAGAAAACTTGTTCATGGATGATAACATTTATTTGTAACTTTGCTAGTGGAATGTTATTGGAAATTCCACCAAATAGAACATTGATATTGAGAGTGTTGCCTATGAATATGTTCTGCATTTAACATAGTATTTTGTTAATCATTATTAATTACCAATTAGGTAAGAGATGAGAACATACATCCTTATAAACTTTCATTGGGAAACTTCCACCACATCTCTGATCATATACATGAGTGGATGAAAAAATAAAGTTATCTTCACAATAAGTTTCCCAATGAGCTAGTTCGAGAATGGTTCACCATGTCTCTCTTTCCTATAATTGTTGAGTACATCTTAAAGTAGGAGCCCAAACCGAGGAACGAGGCATAATGCATGCCCATCAACTCAAATTGATTTATTCTCCAGTACGAACCATGTATCAAATTACTCCTAACACTCCTCAATCATGAAATGACATTGTGATAACTAAGTTAAGACCTTATTCCCATGGGGAATGATTGGTTATATGTCCTCAATAAATTTTGGCCAACTGGTTGCTCATATGGGTGAATTGGATGGTGCTTCTAGTTCCCAAGCTAGTAGACATATAACCCAAAATCCTAGTGCCCCCATTCAAACCTCCAACATGATTTCAATGTATTCCATTTTCAGAAATCAATACATGTAGGTATTAGGGTTTGATTCCTATTTTCTCGATAATTACTTGGGGTTTATGTTGGTTTCATTTACTTCTTTATTATGTTTGATTTCATCACAAAATTACCCAATTCAATGCATATGAAGACCACAAGGAAAAGAGAAACAAGATGTAGGCACTCATCCAAGGCAAAACCCCTATCTAGGGGCAAACCCAGTCCAACTCTTCCACTAGTAGATTCAAATCAAGATGAGACAATCCAAGACTCTTTTGACCTAAACAAAGACCTCCTCCAATCACTAAGTCATCCTTTCCTTCACTTTGATGCATTTTGCTAGAGTGTCCAAGTGTCATCATCCCAAATGCAGTTTCACTACAAAATTTCAGCCCTGCAGCTAAAACTTTTTTGCATATGCAACTACTTCAAAAAATTTGGCCCTCATCTACTTGTCTAGAAACCCTAAAAATATGTGTACATGTGAGAGAGATGCCTAAAAACTTAATTTCTTCTTCTTTCTTGAATTAGGTATTCTCCTACCTCACTTTGCTCTATTTTTTCATATTCTTTCTCTTGTATATAGAACTTATGTGAGTGTTCTTCCAAATGAGTTGAGTGACCTCTATTTATACTACTTCCATAGGGTCAAATTGTCTCCAATAGGGAGGACTTCTCTAGGACAGGTTTGAATTGGTGAGGAGGGACAAAATGACTAATTTGACTCAAAATTAAATTTCCTTAAATGATACAAAAGCCCATGAAAGGTCTAATAAATATGAAAGTGACTCTCTTGACTCTTAACAAAACCTAGAGTCCTTCAATGGAGGTTATGACCTAGAAAATAAATTAAATAGCATGAAACCCATGCTTCAAAAATATGTTTCTCTTACAATAAATTTTTCTTTAAACAAATACGATTATGAAGATCAACACTAGTAAAATTCTTCAACACTCACTCTTAACTAGGGATATATTCATAACTACATATATACAAAAGTACATGGAAGATCTCAAAATGATATGGTCTATGAAGAGCTACAACAAAAGTAGTGTTATAGATTAGATACCAGACCAGGGTATCTAACCAGGTGGGACTATGATTTGTTCCAAGCTTCAACCTCTATAGGTACCATCATACTTTTTCTCTAACACCAAACTATAGATCTAGTTTTGTACCCAAGGTTGGATTCTCGAGACAAATGTAACCCTCCCTAATTTTGGATCTAGAAATCATCACAGGCTGACCAGATGTCCTCCTAAGCATCTTTTCGTGAAAATATTCTTCGTTTCTCCCTATCAACTAAACCAAACATATCCACCAATACAAGCATGCTTCAAACATTCAACCTTCTTATGCCAAGATCATGTACAACCATGATCCCAATTAGAAACAAAATATATATACAAGTTGACACAAACTTCTAGGATTTTCAAATATAATAATGCTTCTTAAGTCATCATCATATTATCGAAACATATCTTCCTTGGAAGCTATCTTCTTTAAATTCTTTAGCAACACCCAAATTGGCCTTGGCACTTCTTTCAAAATCATCCAAGTTTTTTTCACAACTTTATCAATCATGAATAACCATTAATTATGCTTCAACTATTCTCTAATTTCAAACATCCTCATGGAATTTTCATCAAGTTGTTCACTTTTATTCAAGCTTCCTCTCAACTAGGTAGATATACACTTTCCTTTATCCAAGTAACTAGGAAACAAGTCCATCAACTAATATTATTCTTCTAGTCAATCAGGCTCTTCCTTTTTATATAAATAATTCATATGAGAGTTTAGATCTTCCAAAAAAATTTCATGGTAACAAGGTTAACTATCGAACTTTATTTTCATCGAGGTTCTCATAGCTCCCTCTTTCCATCATGCTCAATGTCATCATCAAATTATCATCAAATATGAGGTAAGCATCTTCATCATCTTGAAGCCTATGTACATGTAAACCTTTAACAACAAGTACAACCAAACAAAAATATATATATATATAAGATCATGAAGTTAAATAGGGTTATCATGTCATTCATAAATTATATTCAAGACCCAAACCTAGTTATGTTTAATAATTAGTCAAGATTTTTATCCATTAGACTTCTTGCAACAACATTTACCAGGGTTTTGTCATAAACCCTATATTTCATCTTCAAAACTAAATGCTATCAATAATTGAAAACATTATACTTCTAGGGTTTCATTATCATGCCCTATAATATCACTCTCCATTAGGGTTTTGTTACAAACCCTATATTTCAAAAACTAAATCATGAATATCAACAATCAAGTTAGTATTTCATCTATAGGGTTCCATTATAATTTCCTAGAAACGCATATCAGTCTCATCCTAGGGTTTTGTCACAAAATTTAGATGCAAAAATCAAACTCCAAAAAATAGATATTGAACAAATTTTAACCAAGCTAGGGTTTCAATTATATGAAAGCAAATACACCTAGGTTTTCATTCCAAGGACTGACTATTGCATGGGTTTTGTCATAAACCCTAATTTAGCAAACCTTAGGAAAACAAAGATTTCTAAACATTAACAACAAACCCTAAAAGGGAAGGATTTTACCATAACATTACAAAACATTAAGAGAGTGGGATTTCAACAAGATATCTAATATTTATTAAGTAATCCTAAGAATATTAGGGTTTCATCATTAGGATAAACTAAGCATTGAAAGGCTAGGATTTTATAGTGAACCCTAAGGTTAGGGTTTTATCAAAACAAAATTACATGAGATATAATGATAAGGGTATATTCAATCTAGTGATTAATCACCATAACAAGAATACCTATGATTTAAAACCCTAGAGATAAGAAAGTTAGAAAATTTCAAAATGAAGAATTCTCATACCTTCTTTTGAAAAACGTTAAATCAAAATATATCTTGAGTTGTCATTTATCCAACCTTGTAGGGTTTATGTAGCAACAAGCCTAATTTCATGACATAAGTCTTTTCTTGAAGTTTGGTTTGTGTATTCTTACAAGATTTTCTACCAAGGAAAATACAAAGAAAGGATTATGAGTATGTAATAAAGATAAATCTAGGTGAGTGGAGGAAATCAAATAGGAAAGAGGAAACAAAACAATATACTTATCTTTTGGTAAACTAGAAAAGGATCTCTCTTAATGCCTTCTTCTTTTGAATATTCTATAAGTTATTTTGAATTGTATTCACCTCCATTCTTGGATCTTAGGGTTTTTATCTTTATTTTTGTTAGGGTCTCAACTTTGGATCTAAACTCCTTGAACTTCTCAAATACTTCATCCTTTGTCTTGAGAAGATAGAGCCATGTATTTCTAGAGTGATCATCAATGGCAATCACATAATATTGGTGGCCTCTAAGAGATTTATTAGACATGGGCCCACATACATTAGAATGAATGAGATCTAGTATCATCTTAGATCTTGTATCACTTCTTGTTAAGGGTTTCTTATTATTGTTTCCCAAGGCATATCTCTTGGATACTCCTCATGGTACTCTTTGATGTTGGGGATGCCCTTCAAAATTTGACTTAGAGAGTGTATTATCCTGTAGTGAATATGTTCGTATCTTCTATTTCAAATTTCTTTGGGACTAATTTCCATATGAATAACGGCTTGAGGAGATGGATTGATAACTCTATATAATCTTCCTTCATGAATCCCAATAATCCTTTCCTTTTGAAAACTAGAATATTTTCCCCAAACCAAAAATTTACCATTTACAAAAGAAACTCTATCTCCTTTATCTTCTAAACAATAAATGGGAAGTAAATTCTTTTTCAAACCTGGGACATAGAGGATGTTGTTGAGGTGTATATTTGCTCCATTTTCTAGCTTCATCCAAGTCCCTTAACTACTTAATTGTTATTTTCTTCAAGCTCTATATCATGCGATGATGATCCTTTTGATAGAGCATGAAGTTGTCCACTTTCTCTTGTCATATGTTTTGAGGCTCCACTATCAATAATCCATGCATTTTCATCATCAAGTGTACATATAGGTGTAGCCAAGAATCCTACACTCTTGACTCTCCTAGATAGATTGTAGATGATGCTTCCAACCAAGCTTCTTGCAATTTTCATGAGATTTAATCCCATCTTCAAATAAATTGCCAAATTATGAGAGAGTGATATTTTATTTCAAGATTGATTTTCCTTCCTTCAATTGATAACCAACAAAGCGATATTCAACTAGTCCTTCTTTCACCTTAGCTCTGATGTAACCATGTTGAGAAATCAATGCATGCAGGTATTAGGGTTTGATTCCTCTTTTCTTGATAATTAATTGTGATTTATGTTGGATTCATTTACTTCTTTATTATGTTGTCTTTCATAAAGAAATTAACAAATTAAATGTATATTAAGATCTTAAGAACAATATACACAAGATGTAGGCACTCAGCTAGGGCAAATCCCTATCTAGGGTAAAATCCATTCCAAATATTCCACTAGTAGATTCAAATCAAGATGAGACAATCCAAGACCCTTTTGTCCTAGACAAAGACCTCCTTCAATCACCAAGTCATCCATCCCTTCACTTTGACGTATTTTTCCAATGTCTTCAATTGTCAGCTTCCTAGATGAAACTTAAATCCAAAATTTTAGACCCTCGATTATAGAATTTCAAACTTGCAATTACTTCAAAAATTTTGGCCTCCAAATACTTGTCTAGAAACCCTAAAAATATTTTCATGTGTGAGAGAAATTCCTAGAAAATTGAATTTTTATTCTTCCTTGAATTAGGTCTTATTATCTTGCACTTCGTTCCTTTTTTATTCATCCTCTTTCTCTTGTAGACTTAACTTATGTGAGTGTTCTTCCAAATGAGTTAAGTTTCCTCTATTTATATTACTTGCATAGGGTTGAATTTCCTCTCATATGGTCGACTTATCTAGGACAGGGATGACTTGGTGATGAGAGACAAAATGATTCCTTTTACTAAAAAATAAATGTGTTTACATGATACAAAAGCCTAAGGGTCTAATAAATATGAAAATGACTCTCTTGACTCTTGACAAAAATTAGAAGCCTTCAACGAAGTCTATGACCTAGAAAATAAATGAAAGAGCATGAAACTCGTGCTTCAAAAATATTTTTTTTTTTACAATATATTTTGCTTTTGAAAAATACAATAATGAAGTCTAATACTAGTTGCATTCTTCAACATTCCTCACCATTGGATAATCCTTAACATCTTATAGGCAAGAATAAAAAGAAAGAACTAAATAAATCTACAAATAATGAAGAGGGAGAAATTATGACCCAAGACAATGTTGGTTGTGTCATGAAATATGAAAAGGAAAATAGTTGGTGTCTTTGCAAAATTTGTGGGTAAGACCATCCTACTCATGATCGCCTTTAGATAATGATATTAATCAATAATTTTCTCAACATAACCCTTCTTTCCATTTTTTTGTTTTGACAAATCATTTTCGAACCTAAAAACAACATATGGTTGTGAATTCTTTATCTCCTTAGCAAGGGGGATGATGGTGGTAATATTCAATGCAATGCCTCATCATCGACACAAGACATTTTCCTACTAGATAATTGATCCATGCGGCCACAAGAGAACACCATTTATATAATACTAAGGGTGTTCCTTCACATCAAGACCTAATGAAACCTAACAAATGTGATGGCCCTCTTCAGATAGAAAAGTTGTCATTTGGGGTTGTTCTACAACCTCCAAAGGGCACACCTCAAATGGTGGTTTATAATCCCAGTGTGAGGGATGTGCAAAATGATAGTATTGTTGAGTATTTGGCCCAAGCAGCAAGTTCCATCTCTACTCTTGAATTGTTGCAAAGCTTCCCTACATAACACAAATAACTTTTGAATTTCTTTAGTAGGGTATATGTCTCATGCTCGATTCTCATGACTTTCAACCCAATGTCAATTCAATGCCATATTTCCCATCAAGTTTCCTTTCATGTAATGGTGAATATTTTTTGGAATAATGTCCATAAGATAGTATTTTATAAATAAGAACCAACTTGTATCATGTTATCAAAGTGTTGATGAGCTCTTTGATTCACCTCATTTGTCACCACATACATTAATGTTGAAATGCTTCCATGGAAATACATTGCAACCCTAGGGGATATTTCCTACTTTTCCTATTGAGTTAGGAAGAAAATTGATTTAAATTTAAGTTGAAGTCATCAATGTCCTATTGGATAATAGTTTGTCACTTAGGAGAAGTTGATTCTATGATATGAATTTTTTTGTTTCCTTAATCTTCATGTTCATTAAGTTCCCTCATCAAGGAAATATTATCACTATGAATTGGTTGACATATTGAAAGCTAAACATGCAAATCAACAATATCCAACCAATTTCATTCATTTGATATTCCCCTAAACTTTTGGAGAGTCTTGGAGTGGGGATGTTCAAATAGTTCTTGCTAATGGGGACCTTCCCCTTTCCTCTACTTGATTTGTAGTAATATGTTTCCACCATCAAAGTGATCTATTCAATCACCTATAGATAACAAGGACCCAATGACCCTTGGGTAGTGTATTCTTGTTTTGATGTAGACATGTATGATGATTGAATTCCATTGATCCTTATGGTAATTTCTTACCAATCTATCCAAGCAATAATTGTATACCTTGAATCAAGTCTCCAACAAGATATGGAGCTTGATGAACACACCTTACCCAAATGGGCTATTGATCCCTCAATTTCCCATGACCTTATTGATACCATGATGCCATTGGATGAATCCAACTTGGAGGCCATGGCGATCTCCAATAGACCTTGGGTAGAATCATATCATCATCCAACTTGTATCCTTTGTTGTTGAATGACAACTTCAAACACCTAGTTTCTTTTCATAATTTTTAATGGTAGTCAAGTTCCATTATGACACATGATGGCTTTTCAAAAGGGAACTTACCTAAAATTTTAAAAACTATTCCAATTAATATTTTAATCAATTGAGGTGTTGTAGTAAACATCTTTATGGGAAAAATTTGTACTCTTGAGGAGATTGACACTTACACTACCCTATTCAAATAATTTTTCAATGTATTTGCTTGGCCTTATGACAAAATTTTTAGAATTTATCCCTAAATTTTTGAACATGAAATTAGAAAATATGAAAAATATCTAACAATCCAACCCATATAAATTCGTCTACCTCAAGGAGAAAATTGATAAAGTGTTTAAGGATGAGTTTATTTATCATCTCCCCTTGACAAAATGGGTCTCTAAAATCCTTCTTGTCACAAAAAAGCATGAAAATATTTTTGTATGTGTCAATTATAGGGATTTGAACAAGGTGTGTCTAAAAGACATCTACCCTACCCCATTCATTGATCAAATTATCAAAGAATGCACTGAAAGTGATATAATTCATGGATGTATTTTCTGATGATAATCAGATTCAAATAAAACATGAAGACAAACATAATACGTTTTTCATTTGTCTTTAGGGTACCCTTGTATATAGGAAATTGCCATTTTGCCTTGAAAATGTTGTTTCCACTTTCTAGCAAGCCATGTCGTATAGTTTTCATGACATCAAGTGAATTTTAGAGGCATATCTGGATGGCTTTGCCACCCGTTCTAAAAAAAGGGTGAATGAGTCGATCATCCGACATATTTATGAGTTATTTTTATGCATTGGTTCTAGTATAAAATTCATTTTAATCCTCACAAGTGATTTTCTTTTGTAATACATGAAAAATTAATATGTTTCGTCATGTCCAAGTAAGGGGTCACGAATGATCACTTAAAGGTTGAGGCAATCATCAATATACCTCCTCGTCTTATGAATATTCATAACTTTTTATGCTAAGCTCATGAAGGGCTTCATGTGAATTTTAAAAAATGATACACCATTTATATGGGATTACCAAGAAAAATAATATTTTGATGCCTTGAAATAGGCCTTGATGTCAACCCCACTATTGAGCCCTCCAAACAATAGTTGATACTTCATTTAATATTTTGTTACCTTTGAATATAAAATTGTTATTATACTAGTCCAATAATATGAAAGGAAGCACGAGCACACCATCTACTACCTTAGCAACATACTCGTGGGACTGGAGATTCACTACCCATACATTAAAAATTTGGCCTTATTTGTTGTATTTTCTACTCATAAAATGAAACTCTATATTCTTTTTTGTAAGACCATCATTGTCATAAAATCCAAGCCCATGCAACATTTGTTAAGTTGAATAATAATTGGGGGCAATTACTCAAAATGGATAGTGATCTTGCAAGATTTTGATCTAGATTTTGTGGCTACCAAGTCAAAGAAATGCTTACCTTTGGCTAAGAGGATGTTTGATCTTCCATCAGTTAGTGATGAAACTGTGGTTATCAATTTGTTTCCATATGAATCATTATTTATCATTATTTTTACTAACCCGTGATATGAGGATATAGTACTCTATCTCCAAACCAAATGATTTCAACCCAAGTTCTCTCATAATGATTGCCAATGGGTATGTAATAAATCTAGACAATACATTTTCCTTGAGGATACTCTTTATCACAATGGGATTGATTTGGTGTTACGTCAATGCCTAACTCATCAAGAAAATAAACATATCATAAATGGCTACCATGCGAGATCATGTTGTAGCCATTTGTTTGGGTTGGCCACTACCTAAAAACATTTGTGTGCCAACTATTTTTTCCCTAGGATATTCAAATATTATATGAACTTGTTCCAAAAGTGTCACCCCTTTCCAATATTCACCTATAAAAATCATGTTCATCTTTATCTAATTCATCCTATTGTTTTTGTTGACCCCTTTTCCAAACAGGGATTTGATTTCATGAAATGTAATCCTACCTCAACAAACGACCATAACTATATCATTATGGTTGTCAATTATTTCAAAAATGGTCTGGGAACATGCCTAATTACTCCAATGATAGCACCATTGTGGTGATTTTATTCTTATGCCACATTATAACTATGTTTCCAGAGACATATCATGATATACAATGAGTCAAATTTGCAACAAGATAATTATTGAATTGGTAACAAAGTTTGGGTTTTGTCACGAAAACCCCTTGTCCTACTATATAAATATAATGGTCAAGCTAAAGCCATTGATTGCATCTTAAATACTATGATCCAACATAAAGTGGTAAATCACAAATTCAATTGGAATTTGATGCTATTTTTGACATTTTGGGCTTACCGGACCTTACCAAGGCTACCATAAGATTTACTCCATTCCAACTTGTTCATGGTATGGAATTTTCTTGTAGTTTGAATGTGAAATACCATTATTGAAACTAGTTATTGAACTCCTTTTTGATACCTATGTCAAGGAATAATTCCTCCTATATTTTCCGTAGCTCATTGAACATTGTCATGACACTACACTGCCAATGAGGTCCATAAGAAACAAGAGAAGCTCATGTTGGAAAATAAATAGACATATATTATAGATATTTTACTTAACCTGATAATTACTTGTGATGTGTGTTGGCCTTTGATTACTTTATTAAATATTGTTCATCAAGTAATTAATGAAACAATGAAGATCACAACAAGACAAAGTACACAAAATATAGGCTCCAAGCTAGGGAAAAACCCCTCCAAGGGGAAATCTGAGAAAAATGCTTCTCTTCTTATATAGAATTTTCTTACAAACAGACTTCCAAGACCCAAATACCAAATCCAACAACCCTACCAAGCACCAAGTCAGCCCCCAACAAGTTCTTTTGTAAGTAAGCTTCCAAACTTCGACCTACTACAACCTTGTCCCAGAATTTTGGCCTTGCAATTGCTCTTCATATTTTGGCCTTGCAATTTTGGCCTCCTACAATTGGAGTTGCACAAAAGCCCTAACTTCTCATGTGTCAACAAAGAGAGAGATTTAGCCCAAGAAACTTTGATTCTTCCTTGCTTCCTTCATCCTTCTAGCTCTTTTTCTCCTTCACTACTACAAATTGAACTTGTGATGAGTGAGTGATCCAAATGAAGTCAAGCTCCTTCTATTTATAGTCTTTCTGAGGGGTCAAATAGCCCTCCCTTAGGTCAACTTGATCTGCTCTTGGGCTAACTTGGTCTTGGGATACAAAATGAAATTTTCTTTATAAAATAAATATCTTTATAACATAAATATCTTTATTTATTACAATGAGTCCAAATGGGACTAGACACATGAAAAATATTATTCCTTATCCTAGAAAGACCTAGAATGACTAGAAAACCTAAAAGCACAATGAACATTCCTTTGACTCAAACTTGAATATGAAACCCATACTCCAAAATAAAGTATAATTTATTTTACTTCTTTATAAAGAATATACAATGTTATGATTACAAGTATGTCATTATGAAGAGTGAACCTAGTTACAATTCTCAACACTCCCTCTTAACAAGGGAGGTAGTCATAATCCTAGTATATGGTACAGGTAATATCAATCTTGAAGCATTATTATAAGAAGAGTCAGATTTATAAGTCATGTTTTTCAAGTGGCTTTATCATAACCAACACTTTCCTTGAAGGCCTTAACTAGACGAGCTCATCCTTAATTGACAACATTATGCTGGGAGGCTTTAAATGAACTGCCACACTACCTCTAAGGCACATACACCATATGAATGTTCACCGGGTATGTCCTTTTAGGAATATTCTTATCTTGGATTTATAATATCGAATCCTCAAAGAATATTGATCCTCTTTGACTACTATTATCTTGGGTTACCTACCTCATCATCAAAAAGTATTGGTCAATAACATTTTTCCCCTGAATTCTACAATCCATAAGAAGTTTCAATCTTAGATGCTTATCAAATCTTATGGAATCCAATCTTTCTTTATGGCCTTCACTAAGACTTATGACTATCATTTCTAGTCTAGTGCTTGATCCATAAAGACAAGAACTATCCAATATCACTCCCTCTCAATTAGGGAAGAGATATATACCAAACTGAGCTTGTCTCTTAATACTCGTAACTCAGGCTTATTGTTTGGTAATGCTTTAGTCATAATATTTTCCACCTGTTCATTAGTAGGTATATAATGTAGCTCTGCGATCCCATCTCGTAGCAGGCTTCTGATGTAGTGGTACTTGTTTTTTATATGATTCATCCTAGCATGAAACATTGGTTATTCTATCAATATTATACAATTTAATTTTCATAATGTATATGTGTAGGTCTAATCGGTCGTTCAAACAAATATGATAATAACTTCCTGAGCCAAGTAAATTCTCAACAAAATTTACTTCCAAAAACATACTCTACTTAACCACTACTCAAAGCAATTGTATCTTATTTTTTGCTCGTCCGTTAGACCATGGAAGACCCTAGGTTGAAGCATCCACCTATTTTCTTCTACCATTTGTCTCATTGCCACCCTAATACAAATTTGTATATCCCACGAGTTAGATTTCATTAGTAGCATACCGAAGGAAGTGTTGTTTGGTTCCACACAAATATCTTATGATATGCTTGGCTGCAATCCAATGATCATCTTTTGGCTCCATCTGAAACTAATTGAGGACATTCACTACAAAACAATTGTATGATTTTGTATTACTAGATACATCAAGGAACCAATTAGTTATTTGTAGCAAGTAGGATCCACTAGACTAAATTTTGAACTCGTCAATTTATTTAAATTGGCAATCATAGGAGTCATCATAAGATTTCTATCCATCGTGCCAAACTTTTGAAGTATATTGATCACATATTTTCCTTGAACACGATATATCTCACCTACCTTTTTCCATACTTCTAGTCCCAAGTAATAATGCATAATCCCAATATCCTTCATATCAAACTTAGCTACTAAATTATTTTTGCATTCCTAAATTTTATTCTCTACTTATATGACAAGTCTATCATCCACATAAAAAAGTATGATATTCACCCTAGACCACCCTGATGTATAGGTTAGGATATATATAACTCTTGGTAAAACCAAGTATTAATAGGTATACATCCATTCTTGCATACTAAGATCCAGGTGCTTTCTTTAAGCCATATAGAGCTTTCTTTAGCCTGCAGACATAAGTCTCCCTCTGATTTATTTCAAATCCTTGAGGCTGCTCAATATAAACCTCCACATCAATAGTCCCATTCAGGAAAGCTGTCTTGAAATCCATTTGATGGATGTTCCATCCCATCGTAGCATCCAACGAAAAAAGTGATCTTATTTTTGTATATCTAGTTGTAGGAGAATTTTTTTCCTTGTAATCAATCCATTATTTTTGTGAGAAGCCTCTTGCTACAAACCATTCTTTTTATTTATCAATCCTCCCATCTAAAAAATGCTTTATCTTGTAAATTCATTATTAATGCTCCCAGGTATCATTCTTCATGATCGATCGATATTCCTCCTACATTGCATTCCTCTACCCTTGATTTTTAGCCGCATATTCATAGGAGGAAGGTTATGATTCAATAAGCTTTGTCATATATGCAACATACCTAGAATACCTCTTTGGTATTTTACTTTCCCTAATGTTGTATGTCCTTCTACTTCTTGTATAGTAGTTCTCAACCAAGCAAGCCTCTTTCGATTTTCTAGAATAATCACTTGTTGTATAGGGCCGCTCACTATGACCTTCAACATCTTCTTGAGTAGATCTTTCATATTGACCATCATTATCCCTTGAGATATCCTCAAAGATAGGTATCTCTTCTTCATCAGAGTCAACTAGAACATCCTTTGATTTCTTGTAGTCTATACTTTCATCAAAGATGACATACCTACTTACTTCAATTCAACGATACTCCTTAATATAGATTATATATGCCCTTGATGAAGCACTATACCCAACAAAGATTCCCTTTATACTAGTAGAATCCAACTTATTTCTCCTGTCCTTGGGTATATGAATATACATAGGATACCCAAATATTCGAATATGATCCACACTTGGCTTCTTTCCTATAAATTATTTTTCCAAAGTCTTGTTCTTGACAATGTTGTGAGGAATTAAGTTTTTCAAGTAAAAAACTATCATCCATGCCACTTTGTTGCATGCGGGATCCCCCAAGGAGAGCTTTGGGGCCAAAAGCCCATATTTTGGTCAAATTTTGTAATCCAAGTGTAAAGTTTCTGCATTTTGTTGTTGCAGAGCACATTGGTGTTAAAGAGTCATAGGGTTGTCCGTCCTTATTTTTGAAATGTAATGTTGGCTGTAGAAGATCTACCCATGGTATGTAGACCATGTGATTGTATAAATAGAGCTAAGATTTAAGTAGTTAGATAATGTAAAACGACGAAGAGAGTCATAGATTTAGAGCAAGAAGTCTAAGTCTTGGGTCGTAGCATAGGTAGAGGCTCTGTAGCTGAGTGTGCAGAGGCTTAGGGTAGAAGTTCGCAACTAAGTGTGCAGATCCCCGCAACTGAGTGCACAGGATGGGTCGAGTCTGTAATCATCTAGAATTATCAATAAAGAGAAGTATTCTACAATTTCTAGGTCTTTATTTTCTGTTTATGCATCTTGTTATTTGGGGTATGAATTTCACTTATAATGCTCATATGATACACGAATGTATGTAAATGTGCTCGTTAAGTGAATGCAAGTAAGAACATCTGTCTACGTGAAGCTAACTAAGATCAGTTAATAAGATAAGTAAGATACTTAGCCTAGTTTGGGAGATATCACAGTTCGCTACCCTAGCAGCACGAAAGTCCCAGAGCTGCAGGTTAGGGCTGCGTGAAAACCAACTATACCATTTCATGAAGGCAATGAAGGGTGGAACAGAGGGCTAAGAAACCTGCGCGAAGGTAGTTATATCCAGAATAAACCAAAATCACTACCATCTCAAGGGTGCGAAAATGTGGTTACAACATCCCCCCATACTGCTTTGGGTGAGACTTCGGTCCATGCTTTGCGCTCCACGGGTTGATGCCGAAAAGGGAAGTAGTGTAGGGATTTGTTTGGCTGACTAATGTTAAAACTGGGTCAGGCCCCCTCAAGCCAACAAATGGTTCTGTTGTTGAGACCAGGATTTGCATAAGAGATGTGCGATGTCGTATTACTAGAATCCAACTAAGAAAGAAATTGAAGGCTAGTTGGATAGAAGGATTCATGAGTTCGCAACACAAGAAAATAGAAATAAACGACTAACAAGAACAGTGGCTTGATAGGTACATGTATATAGAGATCCAAGAAATATTCTTTGCATCCTTTGCAATCGAGCTGTATGAGTGGATCACAAAGCTAGCGAAAAGCCAAGGAAGAGTCTTGACAGTCCTATTGTTTGGACCCCAGAGTTAGTTCGAAGGTTGGAAGCCTCTGAGGACAAGATCACACATGTTGTTGATCACTGGCTCGATCGCGTCATAGGAGGATTTGTGACTAAATTTATGGTTGACACCTTAGTGAGTTACAGTGAGGCGGAGCGACGCTTCTTCAAGGGTCTGCCAGGTAAGTACGTAAAATCTTTGAATACTTGGATTAAAATTTTGTTGTGCGAGAAATGGGTTGTGCAACTACCTTGATGTTTGGGACTACGCGAAGTGGAAAAAATTACAGGAATGAAAGAAAGAAGGGTCCAGAGTATAGCCCCTTGATTTCACCTTCGCAAAGGGATGAAGAAGGGAAAGCAAAGGTTTCTCCATGAAGAACTATTTAGTTAACAAGACAAGGATTCCCATGAATACCACCTCCACCCACACCACCTCTGACTTCACCACCATCACCTCCAACTTCACCCATACAACCTCCACCTCCACCGTGGTTCAATATGGAAAATATAGTGAAGTTACCTTTGTTCAAGGGCTTTGGAAATGAGGACTTGGACCAATTCTGGTTCATTGTGAGGGCTATGTGGGAAGCTCAAGGTGTTATAGTTGATCATATAAAGAAAGTGACACTGGTTAGTACTCTGCAAGATCACGTGCTAACCTACTATATTAAGTACTCTAACAATAACCTGAATGCTAGAGTAGTAGACATCTAGGAAGCACTAAATAGGGAATTTAGTAGGCCTAAATATGAAGCGCAGTCAATTGTGGGATTCAAAGAGATTGTGATGCAACTACGCGAGATGCCTTGGGAACTAAATCAGAGGTTGAAATGTATAGTCCATGAAGCCAACATGAATTTGAGAGATGGACAACATCATGAGTGGTTTTTGGCTTCGCTACTGCCACGCTTAAGGAGTGCGTTGTTGTAGCAGAAGATAACAACTGAGGCAGAGGCCTTAGAAATTTCCATGAGACTACATGAAACTCCGATGCAGTATCCTAATATGAGAGTCTAGTAGATCCATGCATAACTGAAGAATCTGTGCCTTGAGATGCAAAGTCTGAAGTAGGACAAGACAGTTTGGCTAGAGGTACGCAAGGAGGTATGGTGCTTGAAATGCAAGAGTCATGGTCATGACAAAGACCATTGCCCAGTCTTTGAAAATTACCTTGCAGGAGGAGGATTGATGCCTTTAAGGCTGGAAGCTTAAGCAAGACCTAGCGTGGTGCCTACTTTATGGTGTGCTATCTATCTGGTAGTCAGAAAACATGCCACAGATAACTTTCACTAGCTACAAAAGTATGTACAAGCACTGCAATAGTTGTTCTGCAACTTCTGTAGGTCAGTAGGACATGATGAGCGTGCTTGTAGGAGCTATGAATTGATGATGGATAAAACTCCCACCTACTGGGTTTAGGCTGAAACACGACCCCTTACACAGAATGCAAGGATGGTGTAGAGAGGATTTCAGGGGCGCGGATGAGGCCGAGGTGGAGGAGGACCTAGTAGAGGTCAAGGACATTTGATTTGCTACAATTACGGAGGACCATGACACTATGCCCATGATTGCACTAATCGACGCATCCATCATGCAAGTATTACACGATGTTTGATCATGAAACAAAATATTTCCCTACGTTGATAGCTAGGATATGTGACAAAGGGGTGCTACCGCCTCCCCCGACTCAGATCCTGCACCTGATGAGGTCCGAGTCACGTGAGGAAGATCCAAATGTAAATATAGTTCTCTAGAGTGGAACCATGATGCGAGATGACAAGGGGAAATAGCCGGAAGACTATACATGGGTTCTCAAGGCCCCAAAGAAAGAGGCTGAGTTTGATTTGGAGTGTGCTCGGGAAGCCTTCATGGAAGCTAAGAAGAGCTTCGCTGAGGCCTCCACTTCAAGAAGCAAGGATAAGCTTGAGGCCGAGATGGACCACTTTATGCTCACAACTTTCCTGGAAACCTGTATGAAGTTACTGCGCAATATTAAGGCTGTAAAAGGGCTACAAGAACTCATCAATAGATGTGTTAGAACCACACCAGGTGAACCATGTGTAGTGTGAAAGATTGGAAAGCATAAAACAAGGATGGGATGAGAGATGAGACTGACTGCACAAATAAGAGAGTACAAAATGGATCAGGTCATTTTGAACCTGGGGTCAGATACGAATGTTCTGCTGAAGCAGACTTGGGAGCGAATGGGGAGACCTACACTACAATGGTCTCTAATTCAGCTAAGGACGACAAATAAGCAGAAATTCATACCCATGGGGCAGCTGCATGGGGTGACCGTGGATATTGAGGGAGTGAGCACATTGGAATATTTTGATGTAATAGAGATTGTAGATGACAACAATCCCTACCCTACGCTCCTTGGAATTGATTGGGTCATTGATATGAATGGGGTAATCAATATGAAGAAGCAAAATATGATTTTTGAGAAGAAATCACTGCGTGTAATAATACCTGCTATGGGGTAAAATGCACGGGATGAAAACTACCCTCGAAAGTCTTCCCGGGACCTTTGACAGACCACAAGGTTATCTACAAAAGGTACATGTTACACGCATGTTCATCTATCATGCATATATTGAAAGAGTATGGCAAGAGGATCACCTTTGGTTCTTTCTAGATTCACTTGGGGGACATTTTCACAACAACACTCTAGGCTATCCTTCTAAATGCTCTGGCCCTTTTGTTTTTCCCTAGATGCACTAAGATGCACACTAGAAATGGGTTCCCATTAAATGTTATATAAATCTAATTTATGTGTGCATAGAACCATTCAACTGAAAAATGTCCATATCTTCCAAGTTTGAAAGCAGTGTATCAAGGAGCAGAAGGAGGGATGGAGAAACTCTACTTTGTTAACAAGAAATGGCTACAAATCCCTAGACCATATCGATAAGGTATGAGCTATCATTCTTCTTTGAATACAAGTTATAATGCACCATTTTAATCTTGGTGTCACCCTAACACCTCACCTTGGTCTATGCCTAATCCATGGTCCTATCCTCCTCCTAAACCTGTCATTTCCCCTTTCCATAATTTCTAATACCAACATCCTCAATGGCGTAATCAATCATCAAGATGGAGGCCTTATGTTTCTCAACCACCTTCCCTAATTATTACACAGCATTTTGTCACTTTCCCTGTACTCCCCATTCCTCAATCCTGGAGAACCTCTATAGTGACCCTCATGTGTTTTCCTTCCATCAATAACATGTCTCTACATCCCTCTTCATCTATAAAACATCTCCCTCCTACATCATTTCCCAAGAATATTCCTTCAAACTCAGCTTTCAAGACCGGCGTTAGCACTCAGTTTCTTCCCTACGCTGATTTGCAGAGTCTACCACTGGGCCTAGCGCCGAATGTCATTGGTAAGCCATTCATGACCTGCACTGACCCTCTTTTGGCAAGTTTTTAAAAATGGAGTCGAAGCTTCTAGGTCTAGAAGCTTTGTGAATGAACGTCTGATAAATGGTTGAGAAAGATAGAGCCAAGAGAGACTATTTGGGCTCCATTCCCCTATTAAATTGGAACAAACCAAAAGGGATAAGGCCTCTCCCATCATAAGAGGATCGATTTCCCCTCTATCAAAGCTATATAAACTCCTAATTTTACAACCTCAGTTAGCTAATGGAAGGGCTAAAATAATCTACAAATCTTGATAGCCATCTTGAGAACCTTAGCCTTCTAGTTTGTGTGTGAAGGGAGAATAAGCTTGTAGTTTTTGGTTTGGAGCAAAGGGGAATAGGCCTTAAACTTCCAATTTTTTAGGGTGAATCATGAGATGCCTATAGTGGTGCTATAACCTAGATACGTCAAAAGGAACCTACAACATCAAGGCTTCGGTTGTGTTTCTCTTTGAAGTTTATTTTAATACAACTAATGGTTTATTTCCTATATCATGTGTAATATTACATTTAATAGCTTAGAACTCCTTGACCTTTTAAGTAGTCTAAATTTGATTTTATTCTATCACGTTTGTTGTTGTTTCTTGCATGCTTGTTTCAAGTATTTGAATGGAAGAAACGAATGGAAGATGGAGCAATGAAGAAAGATCACCATCAATTGGATTATTGTTATAAGAGGTAGGCCCTCTTATTCGATTCTAATCTAAGGAAATTTACATTATATTGTCTTGTATGCAGGTAGACCCACTCTCTTGGGCTAGAGGGATCGTCTTTGTCCGTAGAGAGGATACTCCTACTCCACAAATTGGCGACCATACTAGGGATCCATCCCTCTCTTTGGATTGTTTTTCATTTCATTATTTTTGACAACTTATATTGTTTCACTATTTCTCTTTGGTAATTTGTAATTCAAGTCATCTACTGCTTGGATTCTTGAATTTAGAGTGACAGATCTGGTTCTAGTTTTTGAAAATTTTTATTTTTTCTTCGAATCCCTCATTCAACATGGTTTATTTTCTGATAGTTGCATTGACTAGCATGAGTTCCCTTTGAACAGTCATGCCACAGCCCCTTCTGGTGCTTGTTTCTAGTTAGAGAGTCGTGTTGATGCTTGTAGGTTAAAATCAAGGTTTCTCCTAAACATTGCCATTGTGTCTTGTCCTCATAAATTATGTTTCTTGGCTTGTTTGCGTGTATTCTCCCTAGCTAGAATGCTTTATTAGATCGATTTTTTTTCTTGATTGGTTTGAGATTTCCTTACTTGATTTTTTAAGTTTTTGGATGGTTTATGTCCCTAGGGCATTGTCCATTCATTTGTTTGTCTGCTCATCAAGTGAGTTGTTGGATTTCTACTTTGTGCATTTCATTGTTATTCCTTGCATCTAATTTTATTTGGTTCTGATTAAACAAATGAAAAAGTTTTGTTTACTCTTCTCTTGTTGAAGGTCTCTTTTCCAAGCATAGATCATATTGCTCGGTTTGTTTCGATTAAATCTTTGCATTTGATTTGAAAGGAGTTCTTCTTGTCACGCGTTGCATTTGATTGGTGTTTTTGTGTTTGGAAATATTCATTGAAATATTTATGTGAAAGATTCATTTAACATTCCATTTAAGGAAATACATCATTCTAGTTTGATCAATTAATATGTTGCATCAATTGGCATCATTGAAAGCTAGAATCGCATCATCATGAGCATGTGAACTCAAATGAACTTATTTGTTGTTAAAAGGAATAGTTGAAGTGCATATGTTTGGAAGAGTAGGAAGTGGAAAGAGTTTTCATTAAATTTTTTTAAAGCAAAGTAGTGAAGAGTCATCTTATTTTCGATTGCTTGTTTGTTGCATTGATTGTTTTCTCTTCTCTCAATTAGTGTAATCATTCATCGAATTGAAAGGATTTTGTCTCATATAGCTGCACATAAGATTTTTTCAGGTGACATCGACAGGGCCTAAAAATAAGACTTAATTTCAAGATAAACTTCTAAAATATATTCAATTAACCTAAGGCACATTTGAAACTAAATGCTCACGATTAGAGGTCTAGGCTGGAGAAGTGTTTCAGCATCTTTAAACCTAGCAGTTGTCATTCGCTTCAACATTAAATAGTGCTAGTATGGACTTGTGCTCCCCGTACCATCACATATATGAAGGGAGACCCCACTAGGTTTGCAATCCCTTATCTGTAGGAAGCTGATTCTGCTATCTTGTAAACATGATACACCGAACATAGAATTCGGGGAGATTGCATGCCCGTATTTCTTGGTTCACTGGGAGGTATCCTGCAGTTCACGGTTACCTGGTAATCCCTTTTTCCAGATCATCCTGAGCAGTCATTTTGGTGTTTTTGACTCTTTAAATTTAAAATACCATCAAGCTCTTGTCCTTTCGAGCTCGTTCAAACCAAAATATACTACAGTCATCTTTGCCTTTTTCTCGACACTTAAAACATGAAAATTCATCAGTCTATTTCAGCGTCTTAAAAAATTAACAACTCATGAAATATTCCTGGTTAAAGTTATCTTCCTTAGTGGTTATTTCAGGGTTGATTCCAATAGCAACATTTCCAGAGTCTACCAATCAAGGATTCCCCTCGGATGGAAATCTTGGTCCTTTTCCTTATTTTGGAAATTTTGGTGCTCCTTATATGGCAACGTTGTCCCTCCTCGGGTTAACCATTGGTTTACCTATCTTGTTACTTTTGACCTCGATGGTCCAGAGTGTCCCGACTCCTATCCAGCCATATCCTTCATTTGAACTAGATCACGTTGATTCTCAAGTTGACCTCTCATCTTCTTCCCCTATTTCTTCACCTTCCTCTTCTACTTCGCATGGTGAAAGTTTGAAGTCTAGTAACCAAGAGGCTAAAAAGAAGAACAAGAAGATGAAGAAGAAGAAGTCAGATAAGTGAGAGGCCAACCGTGCAGATATTGCCCAAAATTCACATCCCATCGACAAACCTTTTGATCCTCTACAAAAAGTAAAATTCCCTTGCAAGCTATGTAAGGGTGACCATCTCCTTTGAGATTGTCTTGGTATTCCTAGAGTCTTAAAGGTATGCTCTCACAATCTAAATCAATCATCCCCATCAGCTTCTAGAGATCATGTCAATCCTACACCTTTAGCTAATTATGATAAGAAGAAGGGAAAGGTTAGATTCCCTTACAGGTTATGTGAAGGAGAGCATTTTCTTCACCTTTGTCCTGTTATGGATAAAGCTTCCAAAGTTTTGGAAAACCATATAGCCCCTCAACCCCAAATTCTTGTTGGTTATCAGAGGCTTTCTTCTGACCCTCTCCTAGTTGGTAAAGAGATTGACTTGGATTCATCTTTTTCCCATCCTTCTCTTCCTGAGCATGACTCTCTTGTATCTATTCTCGACCAACCATTGGTCGAAACGAGTGTCGACTTGGCTCTGCCTTCAGTTGTTCTCTTTGTTCCTGACGCAAGTAGTGATCATACTGGTCATGTTCTTCTCATCTCCTCAGATTCTCATGAATTGAAGAATGGCCCTCCCATCTTAGTTGTTTAGGAGAGTCCTTCTCCTCTTCTTACAGAACATAGGGGGAATTATATGATACCCCCACCAAGTAGTTTTCTTGTTTCTTTTGATTGGAGTCCATTAACTTCTTTCCACCTTCCATCTTATTTGCCTTTCTAGATCACAACACATGCCTATAATATGGTATTACATGACATTATACTAGATTAAGGTGCGTTTGTTAGCATCATGTCTTCTACTACTTGGAAAGCTTTGAGTTCCCCACATCTTGTGCTTATCACCCAGAATTCGTTAGCTTTCAATGAAGGAACTAGTGAGCCCTTAGGGATCCTTCCAAAGTTCCCTATTACTTTCTAAGGAAAGACTGTCTATATAGACATGATGGTAGTCCAAGGTCCCTTAGATTTCATTCTTCTCCTTGGACGCAACTATGTTTATGTCTTGAGAGCTCTTGTTTCTTTGCTTTTTCATGTTTTTTGTTTTCCACATGAAGGGAGAATAGTGACCATTGACCAATTATTGTTCATTGGTCAACTGGTTCCTCCTTTGCAACCATCATGCCCCGTTGGTTCTTGTCTACAAGAAATACCTTCTGTGCCATAGGTCAATTATGTCGCTACCCATTCTGTCTCCACATCTGTTGATGATCACATATATGGCATGGTACATTATGTATTGGGGGCATTGGAACCTGATCTATCATTTGTACCAGTTGACATGTGTTCCTCCAAGAGTGTAGTTCTCATGTCGAAAGAGGACCTCTTGGGGGCCATGATCTCGTATGGTCCATGATCATATTACAAGGATAGTTCTTTTTCTATGTCAACCTTGATAAAAAATGAAACAGATGTCAGAGCATAGTTCCTTGTCTTGTGTCAAGCTCGTTAAAAAATGAAAAAAGGGGCACAAGCATAATTCCTTGTCTTGTGTCAAGCTCGTTAAAAAATGAATCAGGGAATCTGAGGATAGTTTGTTCTTGTATCACCCTTGTTAAAAAATGAAACAATTATCTGAGGATAGTTCTTTTACTGTGTCAACCTCATTTAAAAATGAAACAACCCCTTTCCCACATCGATTCAAGTCTTTTCTAGATCTCGATGAGTCATCCTAGGGGCACCTTTTCCTCATCATGAATTCAAGTTTTCCTCACCTCCTTTCATGCACCTTTTGTTGCCGAATCTCTACCATTTTCCCATTATTGCAATGGGGTTTCCATCTTATGACTCATAACCTAACTCTGGTGCAATTTGGTCTGGTGTGTTTTTTCAAGAAGCTTTCTTTCTTATTATGTCTTCACCTGCTTTGCAAATGTCTGTGACTCCTTGTGTTGGTTTCACTAATGGTTCTTGTTGTAGTACCCAAAATCTATGATCTACTGTGTGGGCTATTTATGCCCCTCATGGTGAGTTGATTGATCTTCAAGGTATTTGTTTGGGTCAAAAAACTAATAACATTATTGAATATAATGCAGTTATAGAACTCTTGTCAGAAGAAATTGCTCTTGACATTCGAGAAATGGTTGTTAACCTTTATTCGCAACTTGTAGTTCTTTAGATCAATGGGAAATATTCTATCAGGAACCCTCAAATATTGAGAATGTATTTCCTTATTCGTCCATTGGAAAGAAATTTTGATTATATCACATATCATCACATTCCTAGGCATATGAATACATTAACAGATGCATTGGCTAATTATGTTTTAGACATACATTTACGCAATATGTGAAAAAATATTGTATCATAATAAACATGAAATATAACATATATACATATGTCTATAATTTTTAAGTGTGATACATCAACATCCAAAAAATAATATATGTGTTCTAAATACATTTGTGGCTCACAGCCTCAAAACTATAAATGCTAAGCTATGGACTACTCTGTGTGGTGATCATGATAACATGTTACTACTCATACTACACGAGTCAGTAATCGTCGAATCTAATCTCACACCCTCAATGTGTGCCTCTAATAATGACAAGGAATGTCCTCGATCTGTGCATACTCTGGGATTCCTCTAGTCAGTCCCTCTAGATTTCGGGCAATCTCCTCTTTGTTGTCCACTCCTTCCAGATAAGGAGTGAACTTGAACTGTCGAGCCATGCATCTAGCTATAGGGGACATCACTACTAGTCTTTCTGGTCCAACACCTGCAGTTACAAAATCAAGATGTCACAAATTCATATATTAAAAAACAATAAAAAACCAAAAACCAAAATTGTTTTTCTCACCTCCATCATCAAAGTCTTCTCCCTCTGGGAGCAGAATGTCAAGATCACCATGGAAGTTAGTCCCTCTATATGGCCAATCCTCCACAACAATCAACTGATACGTCAACCACGTAAAGAAAGTGGGCTTGTATGACATGTGTTGGCCCCATCTAGTCCTAGGCATCAACTCACCCCAATAGACCATTCGTGGATCTCATGGCATCGTGGGGTTCACCTCCACTAGCTAATAGTGGAATAGTGGGATCCGTTCCAGGAAGAAAGTCACCAGAACAGAACCATATCCAAATTGCCTCAAGTTCCCTACCTTGAATTTGGATAATTGGTGTTTCATGTTGACTTTCATGGCTTCCGCCCAATTGAAGACAGTGGGCGACATGCAGTCTACATCATACTAGAACTTAGATTTGTTGGACTCATGTAATGCTTGAGCTCCAGCTACTTTGTTAATGGTCAAGAGCAGCACCTTCAATATCAAATCATTTATGATCATGATGTCAATATTACCGCTTGTAGATTTTAGAGATCCTAGGCAATGTTTTGCAAGGAGAATGTTCACACTCACCCTAATGAGCCTGCCTTCATATAATTGGACTAGTTCCCCTCTACAGGACAATCTAGTAATGAAGTAAATGTTTGAAGTCTCTAAATCTAGCTCTTGGTCACGGATCACAAATACCTCTCGTCCAACATCCCATAGACTGATCAGGTATTGTAGTAGCTCAGGCTGAACTCGTAGGCCCAGTGTACGAAATAACTTTAGGAGCCCACAGTTCCTCAATGCATCCAAACAGTTTGGATCTTCCAATTTCAATGCATTTGTTCTTTCATGCTCACGTTATTTCCACTCGATCACCATCTTTTTGTGCCTTGATTTTCCTGCAAACATCCCACATTTAACTTAACATTAGTTTTTGCAAGGGAAAAATTTGATTTGAAGCAATGAATTTGAGCAGAAATTGAAAATTTTGTGTTCTCTACTCCGACGCGACTACTTTTAAAACAGGTGTGCTGACTGGCGTGAATTCCTTTGTTAAAAGCCCCTGATCATCAAGGTCTCATGCCTAGATCCTGTGTCGATCGAGGGCGAAATGTTTTTGCAAGGAATCCCTTAAAAACCCTTAAAAATGGCTAAATGCTTGCAAAATAGGTATTAATGCAAAGGTTAAGGCCTCAACTCTTACCTGCAATAGACAGTTCATCGATCGGCCTCCTGGATCTGCCACAATCCGCTCCTAAAGATTTAGGGCACAAGTGGGTAAAATTTTTTCCAAATGAGGTAAACAATGTAAGTGGTAAAATAATTTTAACTTTTTCCCTTTTTATAAACTTTTAGCCATGTTTTAGGGTTTCAAAAGCATTTTTTCGCCATTTTACCTTAGAAACAAATAATATGTTTGCTTCTTGTGCAGTGACAGGTGATGGTTTGCCGATGATGATGCAAAATTGGAGTCGTATTTAAGTTGTTTTCCTAATTCGTAAAAAACTGAAATGAAAACATTGCAGAGTATTTTTCCCTTTTTGAATCATTAAAGAAAATAAAAACGGGGAGTCTTATTTAAGCTCTTTTCGACTCTCAAAACACGAAAATATTGTTGAGTTCTTTTCATTTTTACCTCGTACTTAGTTTCAAAACGTCATTTTCCTAGTATACACTAACCCTTTTTCGAGCTAGGATAAACTATTTACAAAAAAGGTACTCCTTGGCTCACATGGTCAAGAGGTTCTTTCAAGTATTTTTTTTAACCCTTTCGGGCTTGAGAGATAACTTTACAAAAAGGGGAACTTTTAGAGTTTTCTTTTCTGTGTCTTTTTAAAACTCTCTAAACATGAAAAAGATAGCAAGTTTTTCCTTGTCGAACTCGTTAAACTTTAATGACATCGGATTCATCACCATGGAGGACACAAGCTTCTCCTTCCTAGGGCTTGTTAATCTTACTAGGTCAGATCTATCTGAAGGATGGACTTACATTACAATCATATGTTATCCCCTTCAATCTTGTTATAAAAAATAATTTGGGTACCTGCCAGAAATGGTGAGGGAAGACGGGAAATTTTTACCAGTTGTGTTGGCAGCGTGTCACTCTTGAACATGACACTATTCTACTTTGTTTCGGGTTGGGATTTCCCCACTTCATCATTGACCTTCCTAGGTTTGGGATGCCATTTTTTTCCTTTCCATCTGATTTCTTCCATTCCATCATGACCTCCGATCCTATGGATCCAAAAGCTTCCAAACTCCGAAGTCATGTCACCAATATGTTCAAGAGTTAATCCTTCTATAGTTTACACTCATTCCTAATTCTCTCTATCATCCATAATCATTCCATCCCTTGTCTTATGTCAGTGATGTGGGATACATCATGGCCCTCCTTCGACAAGGTCACTTCCTATCGATTTCTACTCATTATTTAGGAACTTGGATGAGAGACTCCCTTCCAATACGAGCTTGCATGCCCTAATGGCAAGTTCTTTGCACTTGACGACCAGTTCTCATTATTGGCTTTTGATCAAGTGAATTCACAGGTGTCTGACTTCCGTTCCTTATTCACACTTAATGAATTGTGTTGTTGGTACCTAGAGATCCATTGTCATTATTGGTGGTTTCTCTCGCACTTGTTAATAGTTCACATCATTGACAGGCGATCAAGCGATTTTATAGCATTTTCGACGTCAACACATCTATTCACATGTTATAATTTGTACATTGATCGAGTCGTGTTGAAGCATAAGACTCTGGGCTTAGATTACACAAGTCCAGGTTGTAGAGCAATGTGACAAGATCATGCTTACATACATGTCTCTTTTAGATGGATGGTTGCAACCATACCCTAAGTTTGTTATATGTGATCCTTCTCATTAGTGGATGGTTGCGCCCATACCTTGGATCCATTTACATGACCTTCTTCTAGATGGTTGCATCCATACCATGATTCATATATAAGATATTTTAGTGATGTATATGTATCTATGCTTTCTTGTAGGTTTTCTGATGGTAGTCTTTGGTTCCATGCATCTACTCATAAAGCATTTCACCCCTCACTCTTGTTTGGCCTTCATGCATTATGGGGCATCTGTTACATAACATTTTGTCACTTTCCTTGTACTCCTCATTCCTCAATCTTAGAGGACCTCTAAAATGACCCTCATATGTTTTCCTGCCATGAAGAACATGTCCCTACATCCCTCTTCATCTGTAGAACATTTCCCTCCTTATCATTTCCCAATAATATTCCTTCAAACTCAGTTTTCAAGACCGACGCTAGCACTCAATTTCTTTCCTGTACTAATTTGCAAAGTCTAACACTGGCCCTAGCACTGAACGGCATTGTTAAGCCATTCATGACCCACATTGACCCTCTTTTGGCAAGATTTTAAAAATGGAGTCGAAGCTTCCAAGTCTAGAAGCTTCGTGAACAAAAGTCTGGTAAATGGTTGAACAAGATAGAGTCAAGAGAGACTGTTTGGTCTGCCTTTCCCTATTAAATTGGATAACACTAAAAGGGATAAGGCCTCTTCCATCATAAGAGGATCCATTTCCCCTCTATCAAAACCATATAAACTCCTCATTTTACAACCTCATCTAGCTAATGAAAGGGTTGAAATGATCTACAAATATTGATAGCCATCTTGAGAACCTTTGCCTTCTAGTTTGTCTGTGAAGGGAGAATAAGCTTATAGTTTTTGGTATGGAGCAAAGGGGAAGAGGCCTTTGTTGGCAGGATAAATTGGTCTTGCGGACAAGACCGATCTCCCTAGTATCAAAAGATAGTCTAGCAACAAGCAGAACAAACAAATCTATCTTTCTCTAAGCATATGTGATTCATAAATAAAAACTATAGAGGCATTTAGACACTACCTTAAGTCCAATGCTAGTTTGTAGCAACCATCCTTCAACCGTTTGAAAGAGTTTCCTTTTGAGAATCTGCAATCACAAACAAGCAAACATCAAATAGCACCTGCATAGCTAATATCATAAATCATGTCCATTATGGTGATCAATGAATCCATAAAATAAACCATAAAACAACGGCTTATTGAGAAAAACAAACTTATTTGTATTAACTTTGAAGTAGAAGAACCTTACAACCTTTTTAGCCTTGATGTTGAACAAGCTCTTCCCAAGGTCTGAAATAAGAATCTCCTTTACTTTAACAAGCCTTACACTCTTCCAAATGAGATCAAAGAGGTATGTAATCTCTCCTCATAAAAGCTCAAATAAGAAGACTAAGTTCCATCAGCATTTCACCTCCAAAATATTTAGCTTTCAACCTCCCCAATAACCAACCCAATGCTTCATTTTATAGTGCAGAGGAAGGAGGTTACAGGTCCACCTATGAAGGGATAGAGCCCTCCTTCAAAGGGATAAGCTCGTCACATCAAGGGGTTAGCTCCTTAAGGTATGGGATGCATGAACCTTAAGGGAGTGAACTTGCCACCTCAAGATTCCTTCCAGAAGCTTCTAGAAATGACTCAAATTGAGTTTTTAAGAATATACTTGCACCTTTTCAACTTTTACATGGGTCAGCACCCATAACACAGAGACAAAGCGGTCAGGTACACAGGAGACATGACCATTAGGTGCAGGACCGCAGGTAATGCTAAGAGAAAGTGTGCAACCATAGTTTTAGAGACTTTTGAGGGCTTTCTCTCATTTTCAAAGCTTGATATGAAGAACTGAGGCTTAAGACTTGTAAAGGAGGAAAGTATGAGTGGTGATGGACTCACACAGATTGCAGAATGTCAAGGTGACAATTGTTTGTGCAACAGATTGCCCCTTAAAGTGCGAAGTCTGGAATAGATGAAGATATAATTTGTCATATTATGAAGAGTGAAGTAATTTATCATTTCAAGGATCATCCTGCGGACACCCCAGTCGGAACCTGTAAAAAAATTCAATGCAAAATATATATATGTGAACATATCATTGCTGAGGTAGGCATTCCCATACTCAGATTAAAACTGACTAGAAAACTGACTAAACTATTCTGATACAGGAATGATTTTGTAATACATCAAGAGCATAGACATATGTAGAAATAGTATGGATGCAACCATCTATTTATGAATAGTCCACTGTATAATGAATAACAAAATTCCTCGCAGCCTGGATGGTAGAAACTAGATCCAAGGTCTTGATTTCTTCTTCCCAAACTAGTACGATTCTATCCATGTGAATGAATGTGTCGAAGTCGAACATGGTAGAAACCACTTGATTACCAGTCAATGATGTGAACTGTTAAAAAGTGTGAGAGAAACCACCAGTAATGTTAATAGCTCTCAAAGTACTCAGTACAATCCATGAAATGTGAAAAAATGAGTTGATGTCAAACATGCCATAGAATCCTTTGATCGAAGGTCAATTATGCAACCTATCGTCAAAGGCAAGAAACCTACCATTAGGGCATGCAGATTCCAAGGTACTGACGATTTTTAGATCATCTTTCTAGATAATGAGTTGAAGTCGATAGAAAGCGATCTGTCGTAGAGAAGCCCACAACATGAAATCATAGATCAAGTTTTGAAGAAACATATTGTCAAGGACTGACTCAGGGATGGTCAAAATGGATGATAAATATTTTGCAAATGAATGGTTTGTTTGAACTAACTTCTTGAACAAATAATGACACCACAAACGGTTTGGTAATAATTGATCTAAAGCTAATACCTAGAGACCAACTGAAGACTTTCAATATGGTTTGATTAACTATTAGGCAAAGGATTTCCCAACCCAGGTGAACAAAAAGTGTCGTGTTCAAGAGTGGTTAACTGCTTTTCTAAAACACAAAGTGTAACAAACATGTTCATTTTTCTCTCTTTTCCCCCACCATTTCTGGCAAGCTCCTCTTTATTTTTGACAAGCTTGAGGAGGATAACATTTGCTTGTTTATAAGCTCATCCTTCGGATGAGTCCAACTTAGTTTAAAATTCAAACCCTAAGAAGGAGCGGTTCGTTCCTTTTTAAATTGAATAGGTCCTTTACTGTTAAATTTTAACGAGTCCAGTATAGGAAAACATCGGTGTTTTTCAATTTTAGGGAGTCAGAAGAAAAACTTAAGAAAACTCCATGGGTGTCCGTTTTCGTAAATTTGTGTCCCCCAAGCCCGAAAAAGTATAAAATAATATTTGAGAGAACCACTTGACCATTACGATCAAGGAGTACTTTTCATAATTAGTGGCTTTGATCTGAAAAAAAGTAAAAAATCAATCGAAGACATTGTTGGGCTAATTTATGTACCTAAACTAACACAATTATTTATTATCAATCTGGGTTGTTTATGCTTTGAGGCAAGTTCACTATGTATGAAGATCAGATATAATCAAACCTCAAAAGATAATTTATTCAAAAGCAATACATCCTATAACTCTAATTCAACTTGTTTACAATAGAGGAAGAATATTAAGATGGTTCTTGACTCAAGAAGTCCACCTTTGCCTCGACTATTACTTAATGAATCAGAGATTAAAATCAGAATTTGAGATGGATAAATTGTTAATGAAAGAAGCTCTTAACTTAAGAGACACATAAAGTATTTCATCATAAGTTATTCATCTCAATGCTCAAAATCATAATAAAAGCCACTTGCATGCATATCAAAGAAACTAGTTGTAATTCATCATTTCAGCAGAAGAGGTGCTCAACTTGAACACTTGTGTTTCTTCAACTCAATAAAGTGATGAATTAGCTAACAACTAAAGCAATCAAATACCATTCATGAATCATAAAGCAATCTGAAATAAAGCTATGAAAAACCAGTTCTACACTAAACAAATTGCAGAAAATAAAACTAGTTAACAATGAAGTGTACTTAGCTTGGAATGGGGGCCCTCCACCCTTGCCTTGCACACTTGAGAAGTGATATCAGAAGCTTAAATCAATTACACATCCATAGCATTGAACAGCAAAATGAGAATAGCACAAGTCTTCAAATTAATTCTTCAAACCAAAAGTATCACAGCATAAAAGTATCGTAAGTCAATGTATGAGCCATCAAAGTTGTGGCTCTTAAATAAGGAGTCTCATGAAACAAACTGATCTACATTCACTCTAACAAACTTATCCACTCTCATCCATCTATCCAAGTCGAATTCACTCCCCTCATCCCAAGAAATATGACTAATATCATGGAACCCCAAAATTGCCCTATTTAGATGGGATTTCTGGATAACTAGTCATGATTGACTAGCTCCAAATAGGCCTAATAAAGATCGTTTTGTTGAAACCAAGCATAGCTGGCTTGGTGCTCGTTCCCAAGCTTCTCATTCATGTATCCCATTCGTTCTCAAGTGGCCTACATCCATATTAACCATAGAGTGATTATGGGAATTTCTAAAATTGCCAAATTTACACTTAAAATCAAACTTTTATAAAAACTTTAGAAATTGACAAATTAAAGCTAAATACCTGAAAGGACATCAAATATACATCAAAATGGAATGAATGGAGTGAAAATGGATGATAAATAGATGGTTAGGTAAGTTTATTAGAGCAAAATAAGACCAAAACTAAGGCCCAATAGACACGTCGTTTTATAGCCAATATGGATCTTGAAATGACAAAAGTCCAGCAATATTTTCATGTTTATACGGTCAGAAAAGAGTTGTAAGTGGACCACCTTTTTAATTTTATTTAACGAGTTTAAAAAGGAAAAAACTCGGCAATCTTTTCATATTTTACAAGTCAGAAAAGAGCTTAAAGAGGACTCCAATGTTTCACTTTTTCGTAAGTTTTGGAAGAGTCCGAAAAAGTGAAAAAGTGTGCTCTTTGTTGAAAATGATCAATTTTCCCCTGAAAAATCCAATATTGTGCACAAAAGCTCAAAACATTACTCATACCTGTTTAAGATAAATAAAAATGTATAAAAAAGTTACCTTTTAAAGTTAAAAATAAATAAATTAAAAGCTCGTTTATTCAAAAAAACTTATAAAAAGGGCTTTTGTAAATTCATTTTTACCATTTGATTTTAGAGTGAGAAGTGAGAGCTTTTGGGTAAGACAATTCCTGTGAAGATTGCAGAAAATCCGTCCATTGGAATCGAAAACCGTCAACTCTAGGTAATCCACATCATCCTTATCTTGCATTTCAACCATTTAAATTTCATTTTTAGGCTTTAAAATTGATTTTTTTTTGGAGAATTTGGTTTAGAAAATCAGTCGCGGGGATCTGCAGGTGCAACATGCGGCCCCTACGGACCCTGTCTTTTTTCTACAAAGGAAAAAGTTGTGGGTCCACACCTATTGCTTATGACGAGTGCGGACCTATGCACTGTCTGTAACCAATGGGTGCGAACCCCGCGAAATGGATTTTAAAAATTCAAATTTCTCTATTTTCGCCCAAAAATTTTCGAACTAAATTATTCTAATATGTCATTTTTGCATTGTAGGACATACAAAATGCTTCTTTGGTGGGAACGTGAGCATGAGAATGCGGACCTTGCCACATTAAATCATCTACCCACAATACGGGCATGGAGAGCATGCGAACTGCTTAAGTTCTAGGCCATACCAGGCATGAGGGCCCAAGTAGACTCCTGTTGAAGCCCCGAAAATCAGGTCGACAACAAGGGGGATGCCCACCCGGTCCAGACCTTGGTTGGAAGCTCCTTATCCATTTGGTATAGCGAGTTCGACTGGGGATAACGGGACCAGTTTCCCGATCTTGGGTGTGTGTGTGTGTGTAGAGTTGAATAATGTTGCTCTAAGAGTACTTTAAAGCTAATCTAATTCAGATTCTTTAAACTAACTCTATGCTATTGTAATCTAGTTAGAAACAACACATCTAATCTATGCTAACCCGGGATGTATATCTTCTATTATGCGATCTAAAGAGATTTCGAACAATAACTAGTAATAAAGATCAATATGCTATCATAAGAATAGAAACCATTTAAGATAAACCACTTTGCATAAGAAGTTAGGCAAAATAGTTGTGAACAGTATATCGCATAATAAGCTATTCATATGTCATACATAAACAATATGACTCCACTGTACAGAAGTGCCAAATGGTAACCCACACATTCATACAATGACATATAAATAACTGAAAACTATAAATCACTTAAAGAATATAAGCATAAATGGTCAAGAGATAAAAATACCATTTATGACTGGTTCCACTCATAAGCTTCAAGCAACAATGATTTATCTCTCCTTGTTTTAACATCTACTAAGAGTACAGAAGTGCAACATCAGTAGTAGATATCAAACACAAAAATTAATAAACCTTGATCCATTCATTCATCAAAACCACCTCCGAGGACGCAAAAGTGCATGTTCTGAGGACAAGTTTTTGACAAATCTCTGGACCCTTCTCTAAATGCCTGAGAAGGGTTTAAATACTACTAGCTAATTAACTTGATTACATAAATTTAGGATCCGGTTTTCAAATGACCATCCTTCTGATTAAGCAAACTTATTTCTAAAAATTAAATCTGACTCTGAACTATTTCTTTATTTGCTCCTGAGTACTGTAAGCATGCAACATTTGACTGGGAAGAGTCGGCTAGTTGCCCTCCCTTTTTGTGTGTGCTATAAAAATAGAAGTAACAAGAGCTGGCACCACTTTCTGGTAAACTATAAGATATTTTAGAGAATCTTCCTCTGACTGGGTATATTCACTGTGTGTATAATTGGTAATAACTCAAATTTCCCCCAAACTGATTTTGCTTTTGCTATTTCGGCTTCTGTCTTTGCGAACGACTTGATGAGTCAAAAGACTTTACTTTCTGAACAATTCTCTGGATTGAAAACTGTCTCCGTTCTTCATTCCAGGCTTTTCTGGCGTGTAAGTTTCAGGTCTTTTTGTAATCATGCTGCTTTTGTGTGCCTTTGATTCTGAGCTTTAGATGACCTATTGGTATCAGCATCTGTTGAGTGATACTCTGGAATCTGTAGTCCTATCGTATGCGGCACCTATTTCTGAAGAGATTTCTTCTCTGTTCTCTGGGCATTGGCGCTTTCCCCTTTTCCTTAGATGTTTCCTGCATATTGCTTCATGTTATTTCCTGTTTTATAGTTTACGCAAAGGAAAAGAGTAATGGTAATAAAGATTGACATTAAAGCTTCAAATCTTATGTATGCATAATTATGACATTCACAGTGAACTGACCCTTCGAAAAACAAAAATTAGTCATTCCTGGATACTTTGGCGTACAATAATTAATTTCTTTTTTAAGGCACGCACTTAATTTTGATTAATGGGCAGCTTTCCTTGAATACTGTGCCGAGGAAAATTCGCGCTTATCGCAGATCGCAGATCGCAGATTGTGTTATAGTATCATGGCATTGCAATATCGGATCATCACAGATCGCAGATCGCACAAATTAGTCATTGTGTGCTACTTTACGCGATGTTGCGATATGCGACGTCGCACATCGGCCGTCAGAGATTTCTTAAGTTTTTCTTTTAAGAGCGCTTCATATTGAATGCGATGCGATGGTTTTCACATTGTTCCTTCGTAGTTTATTATGCTCATAAAAGAAATGTTTCATTGCTTTGTCGCGATAAAATTTTAAGGAATTAAAAACAAAAATGTTCCTAAAACTGTTTGTTTAAATTTTTATTAAGGGTCCCCATTTTCTTGGTGTTATTTCTAATATCAAGCAAAGAGAGGGGTTGTTGGTGGCCACAACAATGGCGATTCACTGGGAAGAACCAGTTATCTCTGATTTTCTATTGAATTTTAACTTCCGAAACAGAAAAATTTTCATAAGTCTAAACTTTGTTATGGAGAGATAGAGTACATTATGTCTTATCCTATCAATGATATTTTGTTTCAACCCTTCTCTATTCCAATCGTTCGTTTCCTGAGGCTTAGTCCTTGCATTTACACCAGCCATTACTTGGTCTTTTAAAGATAAAATAAGGTCATCTCTGTTATGTTGGCCTTTTAAAATATGCTCATTTACCGTAGGTAGTGCCTCTGCTGCCAGCAGGCGTCCATAGCCTTGACAGGGTTACATGTTACCCAGCAATGATCCTTTACCCTCCTTAAGGCTATCTACAACTTTTTTGAGAGAAAAACCCATTTTGAATCTTTTTCTTTTTTATTCTCTAAAGAAAAATGTCTTGGTTTGGTGGCCAAATTATGACACAGTCATTCACTTGATTTA